>JAVTVY010022630.1:0-84468 GCA_036873755.1 Hanleya hanleyi | reverse complement strand
AATTTCAGATGCCATGGCCCTTCTGTAGACTGCACCCTATATGACAGAACAGGCACTTTCTCAGGTAACATTAAATTTGCATATCTGACTAAAAAACTTCCATCCAGAACTAATATTGTTTACTATCAAGTTGAACACAATTCAAAACAATGCTATTCACACCCAACACAGGACTGAAATTAAGCAGCACAGGGGCTTGGGCTAGAAAGGGGGAGGGGTAACTCTTAGCATGGCCAGGAAATATCTGTTAAAAGGTGTGTAGAATTGCCAACATCCATGTTGGTGTTTTATCGGGGGAGGGAGGGGGGTTCAATTGTCCCAGGAATTTTTCAAAAGTTTTAGTGTCACAGAATAATTCCTCTGGGACCATTAAAACAGCCCTACCCCCCTCCCCATAAACCACAGCATTGGAGCTGGAAGTAATACTATACTATACACAATGTAACAGATATTCCCCTGTTAAGAGTTATCCACCCCTCCCCCCCTTCATCTTTCCAAGCCCCTGTGCTGGTTTCATAATTCCAGTCCTGTGTTGGGTGTGAATATCATTGTTTTGAATTGTGTTCAACATAATTGTAAAACAATATTAGTACTGAATGCAAAATTTTCAGTCAGATATATTCAAATTTGACATAGCGGTCTAGCCTGGACAAAATGCGAAGCTTAAAACTGTCAAAATAAGGAATGGGGTAGGGGGAAAGGTATCGCTCTGTTTTATCTAATATGACTTTCAACCATTGAGTGTCATATATCATTATACTTGTACAGACCCATAGATTGAAAAGAGTAGATAAAAAAAAATCCACAAAAAGTACCCTTCACTTAAAGGCCTCAGTCCATAGTTGCGGATTTTTGGTCCCCTCAAATTCTTTGAAATTAAAATTCCACCAGGTTTGACCCCATGAGAATTTTTGTTGGCTTTTTGTTTATTGATATTTGTGATATCATTCAGTTGACTAGTTGATTTGCTTCAAATCAGTACATGGTATTTTGCCAGTAGGATTGGCCCATGCCTCACTATGCAGATGGAAGTGTGAAAGTGTGGCTGTGAATTGGGGCCATTTTCAGCTTACGAGCACATGGTATACTTTACGGTGTAAAATCGAGCTGGAAAACCGCGTGGTCGACACCCTATTTTCTTTGCCAATTTTTGTTGGTCCTTGGACTGGGCACACTGTCGGTGAGTTTCAGGACAATCGATTGTCAAGTTTTTTCTTTGGTGGAGGGGGAATATTACCCATTTTGGACCAATTTTAGAGGATTTTCCTGAAGTTTGAAGCAAGTTCAGTATGGGTTATGGGGACCCTCATTTTCGTCAACAAGGCTTACATCTGTCTCGGCTTTATGTCAAGAGCCTACTCTTTCAGAAAATATATAGTTCTATGGGGGTTCTTTAATAACACGGTTGCTGTTTAGCATAAAATGAACTTGCCTACTGTTTAATTTCAGATGCCATGGCCCTTCTATAGACTGCACCCTATATGACAGGACAGGCACTTTCTCAGGTAACATTAAATTTGCATATCTGATAAAAAATTCCATCCAGAACTAATATTGTTTACATCGTTGGAACACAATTCAAACCAATGCTATTCACACCCAACACCAGGACTGAAATTACTAAAGCAGCACAGGGGCTTTGGGTTAGAAAGGGGGAGGGTAACTCTAGCATGGCCAGGAAATTGTTAAAAGGTGTAGAATTGCCAACATCCATGTTATGCTCTTATCGGGGAGGAGGGGGGGTTCAATTGTCCCAGGAATTTTTCAAAAGTTTTAGTGTCACAGAATAATTCCTCTGGGACCATTAAAACAGCCCTACCCCCCTACCCCCCCCCCATAAAACCAGCATTGGAGTTGGCAATACTATACTATACACAATGTAACAGATATTCCCCTGTCATGCTAAGAGTTATCCACCCCTCCCCCCCTTCTAGCCCAAGCCCCTGTGCTGGTTTCATAATTCCAGTCCTGTGTTGGGTGTGAATATCATTGTTTTGAATTGTGTTCAACATAATTGTAAACAATATTAGTACTGAATGCAAAATTTTCAGTCAGATATATTCAAATTTGACATAGCGGTCTGGCCTGACAAAATGGCGTCGCAAAAACTGTCAAAATATGAATGGGGTAGGGGGAAAGGTATCGCTCTGTTTTATCTTAATATGACTTTCAACCATTGAGTGTCATATATCATTATACTTGTACAGACCCATAGATTGAAAGGAGTAGATAAAAAAAAATCCACAAAAGTACCCTTCACTTAAAGGGCTCAGTCCACAGTTGCGGATTTTTGGTCCCCCTCAAATTCTTTGAAATTAAAATTCCACCAGGTTTGACCCCATGAGAATTTTTGTTGGCTTTTTGTTTATTGATATTTGTGATATCATTCAGTTGACTAGTTGATTTGCTTCAAATCAGTACATGGTATTTTGCCAGTAGGATTGGCCCATGCCTCACTATGCAGATGGAAGTGTGAAAGTGTGGCTGTGAATTGGGGGCATTTTCAGCTTACGAGCACATGGCATACTTTACGGTGTCAAATTGAGCTTGAAAACCGCCTGGGCGAGACCCTATTTTCTTTGCCAATTTTTGTTGGTCCTTGGACTGGGCACACTGTCGGTGAGTTTCAGGACAATCGATTGTCAAGTTTTTTCTTTGGTGGAGGGGGAATATTACCCATTTTGGGCCAATTTTAGAGGATTTTCCTGAAGTTTGAAGCAAGTTCAGTATGGGTTATGGGGACCCTGATTTTCGTCAACAAGGCTTACATCTGTCTCGGCTTTATGTCAAGAGCCTACTCTTTCAGAAAATATATAGTTCTATGGGGGTTCTCTAATAACACGGTTGCTGTTTAGCATAAAATGAACCTGCTTACTGTTTAATTTCAGATGCCATGGCCCTTCTGTAGACTGCACCCTCAACACGGACCCGATGGATCGGCCCGGTGAACATTGGGTGGGCGTGTACTTGACAGAACAGCAGGGCGAATACTTTGACCCGTACGGCCTGCCACCCCTCCATCTCGATTTAACAGACTTCATGGATCAAGGCACAGAGCCGTGGTGTTGGAACAGTCAAACGTTGCAAAGCCTGGCCAGTAGCGTGTGCGGACAATATTGCTTGTTTTACCTGTACCATCGATGCCGGGGAAGACCCTTATCTACCATCGTACAGATGTTTGACGAGTACCTCAAGGCCGAGGACCGCGATGTACTCGTATATGACTGGGCCGCCCATCATTTCAATGTACAAGCCCCGTTCTGGGCTTAAGTTCTTTCAATGTACACAAGTCTCCTGTTCTGGGCTTAAGTTTACAAGCCCACTGTTCTGGGCTTCAGTTCTCTCAATGTACAAGCCTCCTGTTCTGGGCTTCAGTTTTCACGTGGTTGTTCTCACGTTGTTGTTGTTACTGAATAAAAAACAAAATGAGACCTCACCAAAAAACCCTGTCTTGTGCGTTTTCTATATGAGCATAATGCATGAAACTGGCTTTGAACGCCGTATTAGCCAATCAGTGGCCTAGAATGGAGCCAAAGCTAACCCATCCGTGTCCAGAAAACATTACCCGGGTGTACAAGAACCCGGATGTAGGCGCGGACGTAGGCGAAAGCATCCCCGTACCCGGGTGTAGGCGCAGAGGTGAGCAAAATTCTAGTACCCGTCCAATGGTTCTTTTATCGATCGCTCATTGGCTCTTTTTCTCGACCGCTGATTGGTCCAAATGGAACTGCCCATCCTTCCCAGGTTAATTTACAATCCCCTTTTGGGGTTCAAGCTCTGTATATCGATGCCGCAACATTGTCTCCGAACCTTGCCGAAAGGGAGGCCTTGGACCTTTTGACCTGGATGTGACCTTTGACCTTTTGACCCGACATTCACCCGCGCACTGCCGGTGATGACGCGCGCGCGCGCTGCGGCCGGGGCGGGCCGGGCCCGGGCCGGGAAACACCCCACAGACAAGTCAGTACATGCATTCCTATCATGTTTCCAGGTCACACCCCATTCACACACAGACCCTCATGCATACCCGGATGCAGGCGCAGACGTCAGCGAAATTCTGGTGGGAAAACCCCCACATACAGGTCGGTACATGTCCTATCATGTTCCCAGGGCACGCCCCATTCATCCAAATCGGAAGTGACGTCATATCCCTAATTTTACATGCACCCATCCATGACTGGATGCCCCTTCACGAATGCTTCACTTTGATACCTCACTCGACTCCATCGGACCCCTCGTGGCCCACCTAGACCGCAAAAACGTCTATTTCCACACCCGTTTCCCACAATTCCCTCTCTGCGCATGCGCAGAATGTGGACAACGGCCGAGACATTACTCCAGGCGGTTGCTTCCTCACATAGGCTTCACATGGATACCGCACTCGACTCCATCGGCCCATTAGTGGCTCGCCTAGATCCCAACACGTCTATTTCCATACACTTTCTCTACTGCGCATGCGCAGAATGATGTCAGTTCCACGTCACACCCAGCCCGTTGGAGACTTCCTCACGACTGCTTTACATGGATACCTCACTCGATCCCATCGGCCCACTAGTGGCCCACCTAAACCCCAACACGTCTATTTCTATACTACGGCCAGACTGCGCGACCGCATCACCGCCAGAAAGCATTACCTCGGAGGAATACACACGCCCGATTCACCCAGGCCGGAAGTGACGTCATACGGAACTGGTGGCGCCCCCTGTCTCTCCTCCACGTGACCTCCACAAACAAGAGTTACCTCCCTGGAAAATAATAGTCGAAATGCCGGCTATATATTACTGTTGTTAATACATATTATTTGCTTTTTAAAACACACAGTGGTTTGCGCTTGCCATCGGACAAAATATCAGCTCGTGTAAACGACATAATATGGGAAAGCTTTTTCAAACTTTGCTATATCGCGAAACTTAGAATATTCCATCATACAATCACTGCAGTCAGAACTTTGACTAAATTCTTTCAAAGAACATAAATTAGCAATCGCTCAGTATCATCTGTGCCAAGATAAAACATATATTCAGAAAATGACAGAGAGGGGTGATTTGTCATCTGATGCATCACCATTACTGCGACATATAAATCCGTGAGATTATATACTGGGAATTATATATACATGTGTTGATGTAAATTCAAATGTATTGAAGCTATCGGACATTGCATCCAGCTGTTGGACAGCTTTTGATAAACTTTGACAAACAGGTAATGGAAAAAACCATCGTCAGCTGACTATACAGTCTGAGACGTAGACTTGACAATTGAACTGAATAGATTGTGTATTGATCATAGCATATGGCGGTTTCCTTTGTGAAACTTGGGTCAAAGATTGTATAGCCCTGAGTTATAATAACATTCATGCCAATAAATACCCAAGGTGGAGAAAGAGTAATTTCAGAATAAGAGTACATTGTTGTAGGCATGTTTCGTCCCCACACGAAGCAGTAAATAGTATTTCCTAGATCTCGGCGCCAAGTCGACTAAATAACCAGGCTTGTTCTGATAATTGCCAAGGATCAAAAACATATCTTGTCTTAGTACACTCTTAACCTCAGCCGGAGAAAGAAATTCAATCTCCCACATGACACCACCATATTCAACGTTTTCTTCAACAACAGACTGGCAGACTGGCTCGTGTCCAAACAAATTCCCTCTATACTTTATCAGAGGCTTATCGGTCTTTGGTACACCGAAATCCTATGGTCTATTGATTTGAGCGTCCACCTCTCAAGTGTGAGGTCACAGGATCGATCCCGGGTCAAGTCATACCTAAGATTTAAAACTGGAAATGATTTCTTCTTCGCTTGACTCGGCATCAGAGTAATGTGACTGGATGCAGTATCATGTCTGCCCACGGCAGGGTGCTTGGTTGATGCAGCACATAAAAAGGCGACAGTGAGGCCGCTCAGTCGCATCCAGGCACACCGTCTTGATGTGACTAGAAAATTGTGAAAATCGACGTTAAATCCTATTCAATAAACCGCTCCTTCTGGTGGGTACACGTCATTCACCTCATCCTTGTATATACCCAAAGCTTTGCTCTCCGATAGCTATACAAGTGGATAGCCGAAGTTGTGTTCAGTTTTGTACAGTAACAGTATGTACTCTGTATTTGCATATAGGGAATGACTGATGGAATGAGAACATGTGTGCATTGTTCGCTTTCTCGCTGATGTGATGTTTACGTAGGGAAACAAACTCTGTGAGTAACTGTAATAAAGCCAATTTGTGTTTGAAATTCAAACCTGCAATTTTTTTTCCTTCAATACGGCATACCGAAGTATTCGTTTCGAAAACTTTGAACAGGTCAATTGCAAAACAATAGATTTATGATTGATACATGTGCTCTCTGGCCTGTTTTGTTCTTTTCTTTACACATTAATATACTGGGGATTGTACCCAAAATCTCAACCCTAAACCATTCTTGGTACTTTAAAATAATCAAACTTCTTAATATATTGTGTGAAAATATAATTTTGATTTGAATTGTAATATTTCTGTCACAGAAGAAAATCTCCCCTCTCTCAAAATAGGCAAGGACGCACATCTTGATCAATATTAAATTCATTTTCATCTAGTGACCATCCAATTTTTCCAAGGCTGATATATCAGTATATAATAAAAATTCGGATTTTGACAGGTTTTGGATTGAGAAAAAAAATCAGTAAAAGCTCCTTTGCGTGTGACGGTAATAAGGCTATGTTAACTGGGAGCGTTTAATGTCACACTCAAGGTTATTTCATTCATGTGGTGACGGCCAGTTTGAACTATGTTAACGCCAGTTATCCTTTGCTAATATTGCGATTTTCTGGTGCTGATATAAACAGAACGTGAACACAAGGGCTGAGTATAATCTGTTTTTAGAAAGGCACTTCTAACTATTCCACATGGCGTAATATCAAATAATGAAATGTGACAGAGAAAACTACCATACACAAAGAGTATTGTATTGCCCTACGTTTATATTGTATACGCCCAAAATACTCCGGATCACGTCTGAAATCAAAATATATATCATCACAAGCTATCTTCTTGTAAGAGGGACGTGGTCAACGTTTTCATTGAAACGGGTAAAACAACGTAATGTTGATATTGTTAAATCATCATCATTGGTCAGTATACTTTATTCAGATGAATTCACATATTCTTTTAATTTCTAAACTATTTTATCTCAGACGAGAACTGGTTGTGATATTTAATAAAAACACCATGGAGATCTTGTATAACATGATGTTCACATGTCTCTCGATACAGAAACAGCTATAGTGAAGTTCTTGTCTGGCGCCTGTATTGCTATAACTGGGATGATACGGAGGTCTGGAGAAGCGGTCGTGATGTTCCTATGATCGAATATTGAAATCCAAATGAATTTCCAGTAGTTTTCTGGTGTATACATATGGTGATGTTCATCTCAAAACCATGAAGATCATGTATGACATGCTGTTTCTTGGTCGTTCGATTATAGAAACAGTTTGTAGGCGATGTCTTCTTTCGAATCTGATGTCATCATCGATATATGAAATCCTAGCTTTGCAAGTTATTTCTTACAGGCACGTATTTTTTATCGGAGTTATATCTACAGGAGGCTGACCACGTAGTAGGATCAAATGGGAAATAATGAATTCATTCATGTACAACTACGAGAATGCCCAGTCAGATAGCAACAATATCACACACGATCAAACAACAATTTTGAAGTGCCAAACCTGCGGGAAGTGTGTTGTTCTATAGCAAAATGTCATTATAGGCCTATAGAGCTGTTTGTGAAATGGGACTTCAAACGTCTCTCACAGGATGTCGATATTACACCGCGTTATTGATTTGAATGTAGTTTCCTGTCAGTGAAAGCCATAGTCTTGCTGATTTCCGTGATGATATAGTTTGTTGAGACAGAAGCAGAGCTCTTACTTTTACTTATACCGGTATTGTCGGATCTCGGCGCCAAGTCGGTTAATTACCAAGCTTGTTCTGGTCATTTTCGTGGATCAAAGCGGTATGGTGTCTTAATGCATTCTTCATCTTCACAAAGAAGAGAATTCATCTCATCCTTATACCACACCACCATATTCAGCTTTTTCATCAACAACAGACTGCTAGACTGGCTGGTGTTCAAACAACTTAACTCTCCACTTCATCATTGGTTGATAGTTGGTACAACTCAACTGACGTATTATACCCAGTGATTTGCTATCCGATAGCTGCACAAGTGTATAGCACATACCCGTATAACGGAGAACCATGGTCTACGAAAAGAGATTGATACCAAATTAAGATTGTATATACACGGCATGTATTCTATGCAATGAGTGATGGATTTCATTGTACAAAGTTACTTCCCTTCGTTCATAATTTCACCTTTGCCAAAAGTCAGCCATATTTGCCTGGCGAAATTCACTGCAGCCAATCTGAGCATGTTGCATACAAGACTAAACGAACTCAATTATCCCAAGCATGTTCACCTCGTTACCGCAAAAAAGTTGAACGCCGTTTTTTTCAAAATTAAAATCTCACATGCATCTGCATCAGTGTGAAGTCAAATATCTTTTTATTTGGTGTGTGAAAAAACTCGCCAGTAGCAGTTGCTATATACTGTGATAATGTGACGTTTGCCATCAACCCTATGGAACTTTATTGCAAAAACTTGCCAGGATATTTCACAAAACAGCGGCCGTTTTAACACCTTGCGTTTTAATCCCCGTGGTGTTCAAATGAACAAGCACAATCAACACGTGGCTGAGATATATCATTACTCTAGAAAACGACAGGAGAAGCATTGGGATTAAAACATACTTGTCAGGGATAAGGATTGTCCAAGTAGAATATCATGATGTTAAGGATTGTCCGAGTAGAATATCATGATGTTTGAGTAGAATATCATGATGTTTTGCTGCCAGCATTGGAAATTCTTGACCGCTTCTCTATTGCAAGAAACAAACTTGATTTCGTTTTGATGCCTTTTGGAAATCGGAAATCTGAGAGTCTACTGAAGAAATATTTCTATTACTGTCGCGAAAATTATTTTGTAGACGACGACTGAATATTAAATGCCTATGCTATTTTGTATTGTGCCCCTGCTGACGTTTGGTGCTGAACATGTATCAATGAGGTAGATCGATTATGGATCATTTGCGTACACTTCGTCATCCATAAGATGGCTTGCGAATCGTGTGTCTCCATTATCGCGGAGCGATATCCGGTACTTTACGGTATTCTGTTCGGCCTTCATCCGGCGGAGAACAGACTCGAGAAATCTGATAAATTACAGGTTTTCATACCACTTCGGAAACAGATATTGCCTGGGCTTACAAAATATATAGATCATGAATAACTTGCGTGTCATTCAAGAGGTGTGGTAGATCTGTAATTTTAAACAAGTAGGACATCACATGACTCGAAAATGGCGGGTTACGTTGAGATTACGTCGGTAGATTTTAGCTGATTGACTGACGAAGTCACGTGGTATTGATTTCTGGAAATTCCCTCTTGCTGTTGCCAAAAGTAGGCTGAAAATGGATACACACGATCCCAGGGTCAGTCTTACCGCGTATAGATGACCGAGATGGTTACAGGTTGATCATGGACGTTTGAAATTCCTCATGGACGGAGGCTGACTGTCGAATGTTGGATCTGACACGTGTTTATAGAGATAAACTAACGTTGGAAAGTTTAGCTTGACGGGGAGGGATGGTGCAAAAATGCTGGGCTATAATGTTAAACAACTGATGTTGGTATAGACAGAACTAGACAGGGCATTAAGTGCCTCTATATTATGCTCAATATATTGCTGGCTAAACCAGCTATGTTATCAGGGACAACAACACACTCGAGTGCTCTTCGGACCAGATGGCGGCAGTGTCAATTTCAGCTATCATGTATGTTTCAAGAAGATGTCCACAACAAGTATAGACGAGTCCCTTGATGACTGTTGCCTTTTAGGTTTCCTGTTCAGCAGCTCAGCGGCTGTACTTGTGAAAATGTGAGCCGTCTGAAGCTGACTGAAGCGTCACTAGAATTACCCATCCATATTGAAGGAGACAAGATTGTGTGATAGTGTGATATACAGGATATATGTTGGAGCAGGGATTATTGCGATGCATGAACTGTACCCATGGTACCAGACTTTCCTATGTCGGCAAGTACTTGTATCTAGACTATTGCACCAGATGTGTCTTTTGTAGCCATCTTTAAAGACTGTTGATCGCTTCTCGGTCTCAAGCAACTATAAACTTAACTATAACCTTACCTATAATCTTCTTTCAAATATTTGTTCATCGTTATTAGCCTGTGCTGATAAAGGCTCATGGGAACGGTCTGGTAGTTAGTCCCCTCGGCGGCTTTTAAAATTGCAGACTGATTGAAAGAGCATATATGGTATTCATATTTATACTATTAAATTATGCTTGAGTTTATTCCTCTAATCTGTCATTTTTATTCTGCTAATTTTAAGCGTTCAAGTCAACACCATCAGTTTATGACCATCTCCATTTGCACTGGTGACAGCTGATGGACATATAATATAACTCGTCATTCGGGATAGATCAAGCCTCTGAAGAGTTAATCCCGCCAGTTATGTTATGAATTTGTTAAACTATGCAAATCTGTTGTAGCTTGTATTACTATTACTGGGATGAGACATATCTGCACGCCTGATATCACCATCGATATAGGAAATCTTACCATTTGTAGTTTATTTCTTGCAGATCGGAGAACTGAGAAAAATCAATGAGAAATTGTGTAAACTCACATCAGAGTCCACCTTTTAGCAAGACTGTAAAATCGATCAACTGAACAGTTTAAGGGTCAAACTTTGTGGATATGTGGGGTTTTTTCCAAACAGCTCTCATTATTTGGAGCTATTTGTAGTAATGGTTCAAACATTTCCACACCATGTCGACATTATGCCGTGTTATTGATTTGAATGTAGAGCTTCCTGTCAGGGTTGAAACCCACAGCGGTGCTGATTTCCTTGGTGATCTGTTTTGTTGATTTGCGAACAAAGCAGTCCAAAATACCGGTCCTTTACCCCAGATCACGTTACCATTTTGTGATTCTCTTGAAGAAGTGGCGCGTTTTCATGATTAGATTTATATCCAGTCGGCTAAGGTTGTTAGTAGTATATAGCCGGCATTTCGACTATTATTTTCCAGGGAGGTAACTCTTGTTGGTGGAGGTCACGTGGAGGAGAGACAGGGGGCGCCACCAGTCCCGTATGACGTCACGTATGACGTCACTTCCGGTCTGGTTGAATCGGGCGTGTGTATTCCTCCGCGGTAATGCGGTCTGGCGGTGATGCGGTCGCGGAAAAAAGCTTCCGCGGAGAAAAAGTAGTCCCCAGACTTCAAATACGCTGCACGGTCCGATTGGGTCGTATGAGGTATCAATGTGAAGCATTCGTGAAGGGGCATCTGATGGGCTGGGTGTGGGGTTTAAATATCGTCATTCTGCGCATGTGGCGGTGGACCAAGGGTATGGAAATAAACGTTTTGGGGTCTAGGTGGGCCACTAGTGGGTCGATGGAGTTGAGTGAAGTATCAATGTGAAGCATTCGTGAAGGCGCATCTGATGGACTGGATGTGGGGTTGAAATATCGCCATTCTGCGCATGCGCGGTAGACCAAGGGTATGGAAATAGCCGTTTTGGGGTCTAGGGCAGCCACTCATGGACCGATGGGGTCGAGTGAGGTATCCATGTGGAGCCTATGTGAGGGGGCATCCCACTGGGGGGATGTGGGGTCGGAATATTGTCATTCTGCGCATGCGCAATAGACAAAGGGCATGGAAATAGACGTTTTGGGATCTAGGTGAGCCACTAATGAGCCGATGGAGTTGAGTGAGGTATCACTGTGAAGCCTAGGTGAGGGGGCATTTGATTGGACTAGTGTCTCGGCCGTTGTCCACATTCTGCGCATGCGCAGACAGGGAATTCTGGGAAAAGGGTGTGGAAATAGACGTGTTAGGGTTTAGGTGAGCCCCTAATGATCCTATGGTGTCGTATGAGGTCTTATTTTGAAGCTGTCGTGAGGGAGCATCCGCCTGGGCTAGTGTGTCGCTCGTTGTCAATAGTCTGCGCATGCGCAGTCTGGCCGTAGTATAGAAATAGACGTGTTGGGGTTTAGGTGGGCCACTAGTGGGCCGATGGGATCGAGTGAGGTATCCATGTAAAGCAGTCGTGAGGAAGTCTCCAACGGGCTGGGTGTGACGTGGAACTGATGTCATTCTGCGCATGCGCAGTAGAGAAAGTGTATGGAAATAGACGTGTTGGGGTCTAGGCGAGCCACTAATGGGCCGATGGAGTCGAGTGCGGTATCCATGTGAAGCCTATGTGAGGAAGCAACCGCCTGGAGTAGTGTCTCGGCCGTTGTCCACATTCTGCGCATACGCAGAGAGGGAATTGTGGAAAACGGGTGTGGAAATAGACGTGTTTGCGGTCTAGGTGGGCCACGAAGGGTCCGATGGAGTCGAGTGAGGTATCAAAGTGAAGGGGCATCCAGTCATGGATGGGTGCATGTAAAATTAGGGGTATGACGTCACTTCCGGTTTGGGTGAATGGGGCGTGCCCTGGGAACATGATAGGACATGTACCCACCTGTCTGTGGGGGTTTTCCCACCAGAATTTCGCCGACGTCTGCGCCTGCATCCGGGTATGCATGAGGGTCTGTGTGTGAATGGGGTGTGACCTGGGAACATGATAGGAATGCATGTACTGACCTGTCTGTGGGGTGTTTCCCAGCCCGCCCCGGCCGCAGCGCGTGGGTTACTCCGGCCGCAGCGCGCGCGCGCGCGGGGGTCATCTGATGCCGCAGCGCGCGCGGGTTATCCGGAAGTGCGTGGGTGAATCCGCAGCGCGCGCGCATGAAGACCCTCGTACATACCCCAATGCAGGCGCAGACGTGATGTGCCCGGATGATAGACACGGACGTCGCCGAGAAAAACACATACAACACGTCACATACAGTCGCCCCCCACAATACCCTCATATATACCCGGATGACGGACCTTACCGAAAAGACACGGACTTTACCGAAAAGACACGGACTTTACCGAAAAGACACGGACGTACCTGAAAAGACACGAAGGTGAACGACATTGTGGAAAAACCACACAGACAGGTTATTACATGCATTCATATGATGTTCACAGGTTACGCCCGATTCACGCATAATAAAAGGATTGATCTGTAATCTGTGTTGTTGTTGCTCTCTTTTTTGGACTAACCCATCAGAATAATACGTATGACGGACTACACCCGACGTCTAGGCGCGCATGTGTGACATGGTCTATAAAACACGTCTCTCTGGATCCTACACCTCCATTTCTACGGTTGCAGAGCCATGACGGACACCCATCCCTATGCGACTCGCATTTTACAGCATGCGACCGTGGTTAATTCACTCACGGGTTACCGAGCAATGGTCCGGTCCATGTTTGCAGATGGCGACGACAACGAGAGGCGACGCCAGATCCTGAAAGAGTTCACAGAAGCGGTCCTCGACAGAGTGCACTCGATGGAGAGGTGTGCCATCACTCACCACTGCTGGACTATGACAGCCATCCTTGATGCTCGGGCTATGGACCACGATCGCTCACGCCGGAACCAGCGACGGCTGGTTGGCCTAGTCACGGTCTGTTGGCCCTATTGACCCTGGCGCTGTGGCATTGACAGTAGGACCTGACTATAAATACGAGGGTCAGACACAGTGTGCGTCATTCAACGATCGTCATTGGGTCAACCATGTCACCAGTTCTACGAGCCATCCTTCCCCTTACACCCCGGGTGGGGTTACACGCCTATGAAGATAAAGTCACCCTCGTGGAAGACCGTGGAGATGTTTGCTGGTCGCCCGCTGAGACCGTATCGAATACGGTTACGCTACACCGTGACGGCTGGACCAAATTTAAACGGGTGTTGAGCGGCGAGCTCGACGGTCACCTTATCCACATAGACAATGCCATCTACGTATACCGTGGACCCTTCTTCCCACGCCTGGGCCGCTACCAAAACCCTACGCGAGGCTTCACCTTAGACCCCGATCTGTGGACAGCCTTCGAGAAAGTGGTGCCTATCGTGGACCAGCTGTTTACACCGGACGAGCGGTCATCAGACGAGTTGGAGTGGGCTCATGCCCTGAGAGAAGCGGCGGCAGAACCCAATCAACAAATGTCTAGCAATGAACCAGACGACGATGCCATTGATTACCCGGCTAGACTCAGTCAGCCCAGTGACATGACCACCCGATCCTTTGATCTCACGGGATTCTCCCTATAAATACGAGAGACCGTCAAATCTGGTACCATTCACGTACTGACCATGACGGAGCATATAATACTGGCGTATCTCAGCTTGACCCCCGAGGTTTTCCTGCACGTTTATGCGGATAAGATCGATATCATGGAGGAGGTGGGAGACATCTGTGATGCGGACCCTACACAACTGTGCCCGGCCCACATTCGTCTGTCCCGGGAGGGCTGGACCAAATTCAAACGGGTGTTCTCTGGTGAACTGGACGGCGACCTCATTCACTTGTGTCACGATGTGTACATCCGAGGCGGTCTTTTCTTTGCTCAATTGGCTCGGCTAGATGGGGTACAGTGCATTTTACCCTTCACCCTGATCTATGGTCTGCATTGGAAGATGCCGTGGTAGATGTGGATCAAGGGCTTATCAAGCGGTCATCAGACGAGTTGGACTGATCATTTACCATGGACACTGTGGAAGCCAACGAAGAAAATCAGAAAGAAACACCGGCCCAAGATATAGCCGTTATAAATAAACGATAGGGCCAGGATCCATCATCATTTGTCACCATGAAGCGCTGGGAGAAGGTGTTGGATAACTTATATTACAGTCCCGACAGTCCGGCGGCCTATAGTGCATTGTCGGCTCTCTATCGAGCGCCCAACCCCCAGGGGATACAACGTGCCCAAGTCCGAGATTGGTTAAGAAAACAAGACACCTATACCTTACATCGATCTGTCCGTCGCCATTTTCTACGGAATCGGGTCATCGTGGGAGGACTAGATGCCCAGTGGCAAGCGGATTTGGTCGATATGAGCGCCATTGCCAAACACAACGATGGGAATCGGTATATCTTGACGTGCATCGATATCCTGTCGAAGTATGCGTGGGTGGTACCCATCCGGACGAAAACGGGGGCGAATCTCATAGCGGCGTTCAAAGACATCTTCAAGACCGGGCGCAAACCTTTGTATTTGCAAACCGACGAAGGCACGGAATTCCTCAACAGACCGTTCCAACAGCTTCTGAAAGCCCAGAAGGTGTTTTTCTTCCATACGTACAACGAGACCAAGGCTTCCGTGGTGGAAAGGTTCAACAGGACATTCAAAGGCCGCATGTATAAATATTTCACCTATAAGAATACAAGGCGGTACATCGATGTTCTCCCGAAACTTGTGAGTGGTTACAATCGAGCCTATCATCGGAGTATAGAGAGAGCCCCCATTACCGTGACCCAACGCAATGAAGCCCAAGTCCGGCGTGTCTTGTACCCCAGGCCATCGCAGCGAACGCCGAAGGCGGTGTACAAGGTCGGGGACCCTGTACGGATCAGTAAAGTCAAAGGTCAATTTGAGAAAAGTTACTTGCCCAACTGGAGCGATGAGCACTTCCTGATTAAACGGCGCCTACCCCAACAGCATCGAGTCTATGAACTGGAAGATCTTCAAGGGGAACCGTTGCTAGGGACGTTTTACGAGATGGAATTACAGCCTGTCGTAAAAACACATCAAGATTACTACACGCTGGAGCAGATTTTGAAAACGGAACGTCGGCGTGGTAAATTGTTTCATTTCGTCAAATGGCAAGGCTGGCCCAGTTCCTTCAATTCCTGGGTCGCTGCCAACCAGGTGAAACGACTATAAAGCCAGACACCACTACCGTCATCCTTCATTCCACGTTCGACCACGGTGCTATGGACAAACAGCAGCTGCCTTTGAACACAGCGTCTCCCAAAACGCGCAAAGCGCAAGTGGGGTTTGTGGTGATAGTCCTAACCCTGTTGAGTGTGTTGTACGGAGGTGTGTTTTACGACGTAGCCTATGTCAGCACGCTACTTAACCAACTGAGAACACCAGCCATCAGTGAAACCAGTCTACAGATAGCACCAGTCAACCCCGTATCGAGCCCAGTCATCATCACACCCCGTATACAAGCCACAACGAGCTCCACACCAAGCTCCACACCTACACCAGGTACACCCAATACGTCTGAAAACCCACTGGATTTCGTCCCTCACACTGAACAGACAACGACGACCGACGTTATACCCACCACCATCATCACTCACAGTGAACAGACAACGACGACCGACGTTGTACCCACCACCACCACTCCAGTTCACTCGTACCAAATTTACAAGAGCGGGTTACCACGACAGCGCATACAGCTCGAACCATGGACCCTCGGTGGCAGCATCCCTTCACTTGCGTCATCGCAGGACTGACGGGCTCCGGCAAAACGCACTTCGTCAGGAAGCTCATTCAACACGCCGACAGCATGATCACCCCACCCATTGCCCGAGTCGTGTGGTGTTACGGAGAATGGCAGGCAGCGCATGCAGCAATGCCCCACATCACGTTCGTGGAAGGCCTACCCAACCTGGCCGATTTGGAACCCGACACCTTGGTGGTTCTGGATGATCTCATGGCGGAGACGGATGCGCGGGTCATCCAACTCTTTACCAAAGGCAGCCACCATCGACGGCTCAGCATCATCTACATTGTGCAGAATCTGTTCAGTAAAACAAAGAACATCGGAACATCAGCTTAAATGCCCACTACCTGGTGGTCTTCAAAAACCCGAGAGATACCGCTCAACTGCTGCAACTGGCGAGACAGATATATCCCGGCCGCACACCGTTTGCGTTGGAAGCCTTTAAAGATGCCACAACCCCTCAGCACGGGTATATGCTCTTCGACCTCAAGCAAGCCACCCCCGACCACCTTCGACTACGGACCGGCATCTTTCCCGGAGAGGCCCACCCACGTGTACATGCAAAAATAATGTAAACACACCCACAGTGGCTCCCCCAGCTGGAGTGTGTGTTTGATGATGGGGATAATAAAAAGAATGAATAGCACAGCATGGTTGACTTTGTCTCTGTTCTCTGAGGTAGATAAAAAGGGCAGAGTTGTGGGTTCTGGCATTAGTTGTACATGATGTCTGCGCGAGTACGGAAGCACGCTCCCACGCTCCGTGTATTGAAGACGGCCCCACCCGAGTTGATCCGAACCATTGTACGCGGTGCGGACCCTGACCTTCTACGCTGCCTGTGCGAGATCGGGTACAACCTGTTAAAAGGCAACGTACCACTGACTCCGGCTCAGAAGACCAAGTTGACCAAGCATAAGACAGGTCTCCGAACTTTAGTCCAGAAGCGAGTCTCTCAAACACAAAAGAAAAAGGTGTTACAGAAAGGCGGCTTTCTCGGGGCCATCTTAGCACCGTTGGCCGCTTCCGTGTTGGGTCCAGTATTGGGTGGACTCTTCGGTCGACAATGAACCACACGAAAAAATGGTCCTCGTCGAACCACGGTTCCTTCAAAACCTCCAATCGCCCTACCCTGTCCCACCTACGGTGAAGACCATAAACACCCTCGATGGAGAGATGCAACAGATCTTACAGAGACCGGGGTTAAGCGACAGTGAGAAAGTACAACGGTACAATGAGACGCTTCAACGGTACATGACGTTTATGGACCAATACAAAACCTTCTCTACCCCACCACCACCACCACCACGTGACACACCGCCGACCTCAGCACGGCTCCAACAGCCGCCATTACTAGGGGTACCACCCACAGCCCCACAGTGGGTGGAAGACGAAGTGCTGAAGAGTGTACCTGCATCGTTCAAGAAACAAGCTGGCCTGGTATTACAACGGATGAAACAGAATCCCAACATGACTTGGAATGATAAAGGCGAACTCCTGGTACAGAATCAGGTGGTCCCGGGGACCCACATGACGGATTTAGTGAATGACCTGATGCGTAAACGCAGGTCGCACACGGATCCTCGAGGATGGGAGGTCTTCGCTCAAGGCTTGAAAGACATGCATGTACCACACGAACTGGTGGGGAGCCCCCACCGCTGTGCCTTTATGCAGCGAACCCAGCAATCGCCGAGTGGCCCACTACCTTCTTGAGAATCCGAATGGGAACCGGAGTCACCCCCCAAAACACCACCACCACAACGGGCACCTTCTTTTCAGACCTTTAAAAAACCATCCTTGATCAGGACACCCCACATCTCCAGAGCCGTGACACGTAGCAAGTCACCGCGACGAACACGACGCCGGACACAACTGCCCAAGGCCTGGAAGACCTATTAAAACCAACAGCAGCAGCAGGACAGCTCAGTCGCCATGTTTTACCTCACCCTACCCAGTAACAGTTCGCTGGATGTGCTTCCTGACAACACCGTGGCCAAGTATGTGACTCAATTACCACAACCGTTGCATTTACCTGGACGATGGGAATGTGGCCTCGTGGATATCCAATACCCTTACTCGTGGTACAACGTGCGAGCCAATGAAGTGTGGTACGAGGTGACCTACGAAGGCAAAAACACCCGACTCACCCTGCCCGAAGGCCAATACGATACCCCCAAGGAGTTCACGGGTGGGCTGTCAAGACTGTTGCATTATAAGGCTCTACGGGAGGTCACGAATACTTCAAGACCCATCAAAGCCTATCCCTTCAAGAATCACGTGGACTTCGATTACAACGCACACAACGACAAGGCACAGCTTATCGTCACCGCCAACGCGAGTGTCGTACTGAGTCCAATCCTACAGCAAATGCTGGGTTTCGATCTACAGACGTTCGCTGGTCCCACCGCCCACCAAGGCGAGATCCCGATGGATATGAAGTCGGGTATGTACGGACTCTACGTCTACTCGGACGTGATGGACAACCACATCGTGGGCGATATCAACACACCTCTGTTACGGGTGGTGCCCATTAAAAAGACGTATGGAGATCAAGTCACCCACAGTTTCACCCACATGCTCTACGTACCCGTACGACAAACCGACATCAACACGATCACGGTGGATATAAGAGATGACACGGGACGACCGGTGGCATTCGAACGCGGGAAAATGGTGCTGACACTTCATTTTCGACAAGCACGTGCTCCCCACTTTGTATAATGAAGGTGCCTTACGAGTGCGATGCACGCAGCTATATGGACTATTATGCCCAACAGGCCGGCGGTGGCCTTCCGGTCTTTAGTGGTGCACGCATGCAACGAGGACATGGACTGGGGAACATACTCGGGAGCATCGTCAAAACGTTCCTGCCCTTGGTGACGCGTGGGGTGAAAGCAATCGGCAAACAAGCGGTACGCAGTGGACTGCAAGTCGCCGGTGATGTCTTGGGGGGTACGGCACCCAAAGAAGCCTTGAAACGGCGGGCCAAAGAAGCAGGAGGCGTCTTAGTGGCCAAAGCACAACGCACCGTAGGGAATAAAAGACCTGCACCACCGAGACCACGCACCAGTCGACGACCGACCCAGCGACGACGCACATCGAAGACCCAGGATATCTTTTCTTAAAACATGTCCTTGATCCACGCAGAGTCGTGCCCCTCCACCAACAGTGAATTTGATTTGTGGACCGTCCCGCCCACACAAACCAGTGCCGAACAAGGATTGTGAGTGGAGCATCTCCCGCTCTCCAGCATCAACGAAACAGGGCCCATCGAGTTCACCATCAGTAATGCGGATACGGCCTATGTGGATTTAGCCCATACATACTTGTATGTGAAAGCCAAGATCGTCAATGGAGATGGCTCCAGAATCGTCGACCAAGCAACGGTGGGCCCGACGAATCTCTGGCTGCACTCGATGTTTCAACAGGTGGATATATTTCTCAGCGACAAACTCATCAGTGACTCGACCAACACGTACCCCTATCGAGCCTACATCGAGACGCTGTTGTCGCATGGACGAGAGGCTAAAAAATCTCAACTGACAGCCGCTTTATTCTACCAGGACACAGCCCAGCACATGGGAGTAGAGAACGACAATGTGGGATATAACAAACGGAAGGCTTTGACCGCGAACGGCGTCTCGGTGGATCTCATGGGTCGACTGCACGCAGACATGTTCATGCAAGACCGGTACCTCTTGAACAAGATCCCCATCAAAATCCGACTGATACGGGCGCCTCCGACCTTCGCCTTGATGGCCACTAACGTAGACGGGCATGCAGCTGACTATAAGATTGTCATCCAAGACGCAGTCCTGTATGTCCGAAAAGTGAAACCGAATCCAGCCGTTCAATTGGGACACCTCAAAGCCTTGGAAACAAAACCAGCCCAGTACCCTATCCGACGTGTGCAAATCAAAGTGTTCTCTGTGTCTGCTGGAAATATGAGCGCCAACAAAGAAAACCTGTTCCTGGGGGAACTACCCAAGCGATTGATCCTGGCCTGTGTGGAAAATACCAGTTTCAGCGGAGCCTACCCAGAGAATCCGTTTGACTTTAAACATTTCGGCATCAATTTTGTGGCCCTGCATGTGGATGGACAACAGGTCCCAGCCACGGCCTTAACACCGAACTTTGGGCGCGCGAATTTCATTCGAGTCTATCAGAGCCTGTTTACAGCCACCGGTCAAATCAACCAGGACGAAGGGAATATGATCAGTCGGGAGGACTACGGGAACGGATACACGTTGTTCTGTTTCGATCTCAGCCCCACCTTAGAGAACGACCATCAGCTGGCCCTCACCAAGCAAGGCAATTTACGGTTGGAAATCCACTTTGCACGAGCCCTCCGGAGCACCGTCAATGTGATCTGCTACGCCGAGTTTGACAACATCATTCAAGTGGACAAGGCGCGCAACGTCCTGTGTGACCTCTCCACCTAACATGGATACAGACCAGATAACCACCGTGCTGGAGAATGACCCAGAGACACGTATGGTCTTTCAAGGGGTGTTCGCCCGAGATGTGTTCCCATTAGACCGTATGTATCCTGCTGCTTACGTTCTCAGGGCTCAGTCCACAGTTGCGGATTTTTGGTCCCCCTCAAATTCTTTGAAATTAAAATTCCACCAGGTTTGACCCCATGAGAATTTTTGTTGGCTTTTTGTTTATTGATATTTGTGATATCATTCAGTTGACTGGTTGATTTGCTTCAAATCAGTACATGGTATTTTGCCAGTAGGATTGGCCCATGCCTCACTATGCAGATGGAAGTGTGAAAGTGTGGCTGTGAATTGGGGGCATTTTCAGCTTACGAGCACATGGCATACTTTACGGTGTCAAATTGAGCTTGAAAACCGCCTGGGCGAGACCCTATTTTCTTTGCCAATTTTTGTTGGTCCTTGGACTGGGCACACTGTCGGTGAGTTTCAGGACAATCGATTGTCAAGTTTTTTCTTTGGTGGAGGGGGAATATTACCCATTTTGGGCCAATTTTAGAGGATTTTCCTGAAGTTTGAAACAAGTTCAGTATGGGTTATGGGGACCCTGATTTTCGTCAACAAGGCTTACATCTGTCTCGGCTTTATGTCAAGAGCCTACTCTTTCAGAAAATATATAGTTCTATGGGGGTTCTCTAATAACACGGTTGCTGTTTAGCATAAAATGAACCTGCTTACTGTTTAATTTCAGATGCCATGGCCCTTCTGTAGACTGCACCCTCAACACGGACCCGATGGATCGGCCCGGTGAACATTGGGTGGGCGTGTACTTGACAGAACAGCAGGGCGAATACTTTGACCCGTACGGCCTGCCACCCCTCCATCTCGATTTAACAGACTTCATGGATCAAGGCACAGAGACGTGGTGTTGGAACAGTCAAACGTTGCAAAGCCTGGCCAGTAGCGTGTGCGGACAATATTGCTTGTTTTACCTGTACCATCGATGCCGGGGAAGACCCTTATCTACCATCGTACAGATGTTTGACGAGTACCCCAAGGCCGAGGACCGCGATGTACTCGTATATGACTGGGCCGCCCATCATTTCAATGTACAAGCCCCGTTCTGGGCTTAAGTTCTTTCAATGTACACAAGTCTCCTGTTCTGGGCTTAAGCTTACAAGCCCACTGTTCTGGGCTTCAGTTCTCTCAATGTACAAGCCCCCTGTTCTGGGCTTCAGTTTTCACGTGGTTGTTCTCACGTTGTTGTTGTTACTGAATAAAAAACAAAATGAGACCTCACCAAAAAACCCTGTCTTGTGCGTTTTCTATATGAGCATAATGCATGAAACTGGCTTTGAACGCCGTATTAGCCAATCAGTGGCCTAGAATGGAGCCAAAGCTAACCCATCCGTGTCCAGAAAACATTACCCGGGTGTACAAGAACCCGGATGTAGGCGCGGACGTAGGCGAAAGCATCCCCGTACCCGGATGTAGGCGCAGAGGTGAGCAAAATTCTAGTACCCGTCCAATGGTTCTTTTATCGATCGCTCATTGGCTCTTTTTCTCGACCGCTGATTGGTCCAAATGGAACTGCCCATCCTTCCCAGGTTAATTTACAATCCCCTTTTGGGGTTCAAGCTCTGTATATCGATGCCGCAACATTGTCTCCGAACCTTGCCGAAAGGGAGACCTTGGACCTTTTGACCTGGATGTGACCTTTGACCTTTTGACCCGACATTCACCCGCGCACTGCCGGTGATGACGCGCGCGCGCGCTGCGGCCGGGGCGGGCCGGGCCCGGGCCGGGAAACACCCCACAGACAAGTCAGTACATGCATTCCTATCATGTTTCCAGGTCACACCCCATTCACACACAGACCCTCATGCATACCCGGATGCAGGCGCAGACGTCAGCGAAATTCTGGTGGGAAAACCCCCACATACAGGTCGGTACATGTCCTATCATGTTCCCAGGGCACGCCCCATTCATCCAAATCGGAAGTGACGTCATATCCCTAATTTTACATGCACCCATCCATGACTGGATGCCCCTTCACGAATGCTTCACTTTGATACCTCACTCGACTCCATCGGACCCTTCGTGGCCCACCTAGACCGCAAAAACGTCTATTTCCACACCCGTTTCCCACAATTCCCTCTCTGCGCATGCGCAGAATGTGGACAACGGCCGAGACACTACTCCAGGCGGTTGCTTCCTCACATAGGCTTCACATGGATACCGCACTCGACTCCATCGGCCCATTAGTGGCTCGCCTAGATCCCAACACGTCTATTTCCATACACTTTCTCTACTGCGCATGCGCAGAATGACGTCAGTTCCACGTCACACCCAGCCCGTTGGAGACTTCCTCACGACTGCTTTACATGGATACCTCACTCGATCCCATCGGCCCACTAGTGGCCCACCTAAACCCCAACACGTCTATTTCTATACTACGGCCAGACTGCGCGACCGCATCACCGCCAGACCGCATTACCTCGGAGGAATACACACGCCCGATTCACCCAGGCCGGAAGTGACGTCATACGGGACTGGTGGCGCCCCCTGTCTCTCCTCCACGTGACCTCCACAAACAAGAGTTACCTCCCTCGAAAATAATAGTCGAAATGCCGGCTATATATTACTGTTGTTAATACATATTATTTGCTTTTTAAAACACACAGTGGTTTGCGCTTGCCATCGGACAAAATATCAGCTCGTGTAAACGACATAATATGGGAAAGCTTTTTCAAACTTTGCTATATCGCGAAACTTAGAATATTCCATCATACAATCACTGCAGTCAGAACTTTGACTAAATTCTTTCAAAGAACATAAATTAGCAATCGCTCAGTATCATCTGTGCCAAGATAAAACATATATTCAGAAAATGACAGAGAGGGGTGATTTGTCATCTGATGCATCACCATTACTGCGACATATAAATCCGTGAGATTATATACTGGGAATTATATATACATGTGTTGATGTAAATTCAAATGTATTGAAGCTATCGGACATTGCATCCAGCTGTTGGACAGCTTTTGATAAACTTTGACAAACAGGTAATGGAAAAAACCATCGTCAGCTGACTATACAGTCTGAGACGTAGACTTGACAATTGAACTGAATAGATTGTGTATTGATCATAGCAAAACAATAGATTTATGATTGATACATGTGCTCTCTGGCCTGTTTTGTTCTTTTCTTTACACATTAATATACTGGGGATTTTTTGGTCCCCCTCAAATTCTTTGAAATTAAAATTCCACCAGGTTTGACCCCATGAGAATTTTTGTTGGCTTTTTGTTTATTGATATTTGTGATATCATTCAGTTGACTGGTTGATTTGCTTCAAATCAGTACATGGTATTTTGCCAGTAGGATTGGCCCATGCCTCACTATGCAGATGGAAGTGTGAAAGTGTGGCTGTGAATTGGGGGCATTTTCAGCTTACGAGCACATGGCATACTTTACGGTGTCAAATTGAGCTTGAAAACCGCCTGGGCGAGACCCTATTTTCTTTGCCAATTTTTGTTGGTCCTTGGACTGGGCACACTGTCGGTGAGTTTCAGGACAATCGATTGTCAAGTTTTTTCTTTGGTGGAGGGGGAATATTACCCATTTTGGACCAATTTTAGAGGATTTTCCTGAAGTTTGAAGCAAGTTCAGTATGGGTTATGGGGACCCTGATTTTCGTCAACAAGGCTTACATCTGTCTCGGCTTTATGTCAAGAGCCTACTCTTTCAGAAAATATATAGTTCTATGGGGGTTCTCTAATAACACGGTTGCTGTTTAGCATAAAATGAACCTGCTTACTGTTTAATTTCAGATGCCATGGCCCTTCTGTAGACTGCACCCTCAACACGGACCCGATGGATCGGCCCGGTGAACATTGGGTGGGCGTGTACTTGACAGAACAGCAGGGCGAATACTTTGACCCGTACGGCCTGCCACCCCTCCATCTCGATTTAACAGACTTCATGGATCAAGGCACAGAGACGTGGTGTTGGAACAGTCAAACGTTGCAAAGCCTGGCCAGTAGCGTGTGCGGACAATATTGCTTGTTTTACCTGTACCATCGATGCCGGGGAAGACCCTTATCTACCATCGTACAGATGTTTGACGAGTACCTCAAGGCCGAGGACCGCGATGTACTCGTATATGACTGGGCCGCCCATCATTTCAATGTACAAGCCCCGTTCTGGGCTTAAGTTCTTTCAATGTACACAAGTCTCCTGTTCTGGGCTTAAGCTTACAAGCCCACTGTTCTGGGCTTCAGTTCTCTCAATGTACAAGCCCCCTGTTCTGGGCTTCAGTTTTCACGTGGTTGTTCTCACGTTGTTGTTGTTACTGAATAAAAAACAAAATGAGACCTCACCAAAAAACCCTGTCTTGTGCGTTTTCTATATGAGCATAATGCATGAAACTGGCTTTGAACGCCGTATTAGCCAATCAGTGGCCTAGAATGGAGCCAAAGCTAACCCATCCGTGTCCAGAAAACATTACCCGGGTGTACAAGAACCCGGATGTAGGCGCGGACGTAGGCGAAAGCATCCCCGTACCCGGATGTAGGCGCAGAGGTGAGCAAAATTCTAGTACCCGTCCAATGGTTCTTTTATCGATCGCTCATTGGCTCTTTTTCTCGACCGCTGATTGGTCCAAATGGAACTGCCCATCCTTCCCAGGTTAATTTACAATCCCCTTTTGGGGTTCAAGCTCTGTATATCGATGCCGCAACATTGTCTCCGAACCTTGCCGAAAGGGAGGCCTTGGACCTTTTGACCTGGATGTGACCTTTGACCTTTTGACCCGACATTCACCCGCGCACTGCCGGTGATGACGCGCGCGCGCGCTGCGGCCGGGGCGGGCCGGGCCCGGGCCGGGAAACACCCCACAGACAAGTCAGTACATGCATTCCTATCATGTTTCCAGGTCACACCCCATTCACACACAGACCCTCATGCATACCCGGATGCAGGCGCAGACGTCAGCGAAATTCTGGTGGGAAAACCCCCACATACAGGTCGGTACATGTCCTATCATGTTCCCAGGGCACGCCCCATTCATCCAAATCGGAAGTGACGTCATATCCCTAATTTTACATGCACCCATCCATGACTGGATGCCCCTTCACGAATGCTTCACTTTGATACCTCACTCGACTCCATCGGACCCCTCGTGGCCCACCTAGACCGCAAAAACGTCTATTTCCACACCCGTTTCCCACAATTCCCTCTCTGCGCATGCGCAGAATGTGGACAACGGCCGAGACATTACTCCAGGCGGTTGCTTCCTCACATAGGCTTCACATGGATACCGCACTCGACTCCATCGGCCCATTAGTGGCTCGCCTAGATCCCAACACGTCTATTTCCATACACTTTCTCTACTGCGCATGCGCAGAATGACGTCAGTTCCACGTCACACCCAGCCCGTTGGAGACTTCCTCACGACTGCTTTACATGGATACCTCACTCGATCCCATCGGCCCACTAGTGGCCCACCTAAACCCCAACACGTCTATTTCTATACTACGGCCAGACTGCGCGACCGCATCACCGCCAGACCGCATTACCTCGGAGGAATACACACGCCCGATTCACCCAGGCCGGAAGTGACGTCATACGGGACTGGTGGCGCCCCCTGTCTCTCCTCCACGTGACCTCCACAAACAAGAGTTACCTCCCTCGAAAATAATAGTCGAAATGCCGGCTATATATTACTGTTGTTAATACATATTATTTGCTTTTTAAAACACACAGTGGTTTGCGCTTGCCATCGGACAAAATATCAGCTCGTGTAAACGACATAATATGGGAAAGCTTTTTCAAACTTTGCTATATCGCGAAACTTAGAATATTCCATCATACAATCACTGCAGTCAGAACTTTGACTAAATTCTTTCAAAGAACATAAATTAGCAATCGCTCAGTATCATCTGTGCCAAGATAAAACATATATTCAGAAAATGACAGAGAGGGGTGATTTGTCATCTGATGCATCACCATTACTGCGACATATAAATCCGTGAGATTATATACTGGGAATTATATATACATGTGTTGATGTAAATTCAAATGTATTGAAGCTATCGGACATTGCATCCAGCTGTTGGACAGCTTTTGATAAACTTTGACAAACAGGTAATGGAAAAAACCATCGTCAGCTGACTATACAGTCTGAGACGTAGACTTGACAATTGAACTGAATAGATTGTGTATTGATCATAGCAAAACAATAGATTTATGATTGATACATGTGCTCTCTGGCCTGTTTTGTTCTTTTCTTTACACATTAATATACTGGGGATTTTTTGGTCCCCCTCAAATTCTTTGAAATTAAAATTCCACCAGGTTTGACCCCATGAGAATTTTTGTTGGCTTTTTGTTTATTGATATTTGTGATATCATTCAGTTGACTGGTTGATTTGCTTCAAATCAGTACATGGTATTTTGCCAGTAGGATTGGCCCATGCCTCACTATGCAGATGGAAGTGTGAAAGTGTGGCTGTGAATTGGGGGCATTTTCAGCTTACGAGCACATGGCATACTTTACGGTGTCAAATTGAGCTTGAAAACCGCCTGGGCGAGACCCTATTTTCTTTGCCAATTTTTGTTGGTCCTTGGACTGGGCACACTGTCGGTGAGTTTCAGGACAATCGATTGTCAAGTTTTTTCTTTGGTGGAGGGGGAATATTACCCATTTTGGGCCAATTTTAGAGGATTTTCCTGAAGTTTGAAGCAAGTTCAGTATGGGTTATGGGGACCCTGATTTTCGTCAACAAGGCTTACATCTGTCTCGGCTTTATGTCAAGAGCCTACTCTTTCAGAAAATATATAGTTCTATGGGGGTTCTCTAATAACACGGTTGCTGTTTAGCATAAAATGAACCTGCTTACTGTTTAATTTCAGATTGGCCACTGATTGGCTAATACGGCGTTCAAAGCCAGTTTCATGCATTATGCTCATATAGAAAACGCACAAGACAGGGTTTTTTGGTGAGGTCTCATTTTGTTTTTTATTCAGTAACAACAACAACGTGAGAACAACCACGTGAAAACTGAAGCCCAGAACAGGAGGCTTGTACATTGAGAGAACTGAAGCCCAGAACAGTGGGCTTGTAAACTTAAGCCCAGAACAGGAGACTTGTGTACATTGAAAGAACTTAAGCCCAGAACGGGGCTTGTACATTGAAATGATGGGCGGCCCAGTCATATACGAGTACATCGCGGTCCTCGGCCTTGAGGTACTCGTCAAACATCTGTACGATGGTAGATAAGGGTCTTCCCCGGCATCGATGGTACAGGTAAAACAAGCAATATTGTCCGCACACGCTACTGGCCAGGCTTTGCAACGTTTGACTGTTCCAACACCACGTCTCTGTGCCTTGATCCATGAAGTCTGTTAAATCGAGATGGAGGGGTGGCAGGCCGTACGGGTCAAAGTATTCGCCCTGCTGTTCTGTCAAGTACACGCCCACCCAATGTTCACCGGGCCGATCCATCGGGTCCGTGTTGAGGGTGCAGTCTACAGAAGGGCCATGGCATCTGAAATTAAACAGTAAGCAGGTTCATTTTATGCTAAACAGCAACCGTGTTATTAGAGAACCCCCATAGAACTATATATTTTCTGAAAGAGTAGGCTCTTGACATAAAGCCGAGACAGATGTAAGCCTTGTTGACGAAAATCAGGGTCCCCATAACCCATACTGAACTTGCTTCAAACTTCAGGAAAATCCTCTAAAATTGGCCCAAAATGGGTAATATTCCCCCTCCACCAAAGAAAAAACTTGACAATCGATTGTCCTGAAACTCACCGACAGTGTGCCCAGTCCAAGGACCAACAAAAATTGGCAAAGAAAATAGGGTCTCGCCCAGGCGGTTTTCAAGCTCAATTTGACACCGTAAAGTATGCCATGTGCTCGTAAGCTGAAAATGCCCCCAATTCACAGCCACACTTTCACACTTCCATCTGCATAGTGAGGCATGGGCCAATCCTACTGGCAAAATACCATGTACTGATTTGAAGCAAATCAACCAGTCAACTGAATGATATCACAAATATCAATAAACAAAAAGCCAACAAAATTCTCATGGGGTCAAACCTGGTGGAATTTTAATTTCAAAGAATTTGAGGGGGACCAAAAATCCGCAACTGTGGACTGAGCCCTTTAAG
This sequence comes from Hanleya hanleyi, assembly GCA_036873755.1. Lineage (NCBI taxonomy): Eukaryota > Metazoa > Mollusca > Polyplacophora > Lepidopleurida > Hanleyidae > Hanleya > Hanleya hanleyi. Next base: position 55,408 of record JAVTVY010022630.1, on the reverse strand, counting down.
TGAAGGGTACTTTTTGTGGATTTTTTTTTTATCTACTCCTTTCAATCTATGGGTCTGTACAAGTATAATGATATATGACACTCAATGGTTGAAAGTCATATTAAGATAAAACAGAGCGATACCTTTCCCCCTACCCCATTCATATGTTGACAGTTTTTGCGACGCCATTTTGTCAGGCTAGACCGCTATGTCAAATTTGAATATGGGAAAGCTTTTTCAAACTTTGCTATATCGCGAAACTTAGAATATTCCATCATACAATCACTGCAGTCAGAACTTTGACTAAATTCTTTCAAAGAACATAAATTAGCAATCGCTCAGTATCATCTGTGCCAAGATAAAACATATATTCAGAAAATGACAGAGAGGGGTGATTTGTCATCTGATGCATCACCATTACTGCGACATATAAATCCGTGAGATTATATACTGGGAATTATATATACATGTGTTGATGTAAATTCAAATGTATTGAAGCTATCGGACATTGCATCCAGCTGTTGGACAGCTTTTGATAAACTTTGACAAACAGGTAATGGAAAAAACCATCGTCAGCTGACTATACAGTCTGAGACGTAGACTTGACAATTGAACTGAATAGATTGTGTATTGATCATAGCAAAACAATAGATTTATGATTGATACATGTGCTCTCTGGCCTGTTTTGTTCTTTTCTTTACACATTAATATACTGGGGATTGTACCCAAAATCTCAACCCTAAACCATTCTTGGTACTTTAAAATAATCAAACTTCTTAATATATTGTGTGAAAATATAATTTTGATTTGAATTGTAATATTTCTGTCACAGAAGAAAATCTCCCCTCTCTCAAAATAGGCAAGGACGCACATCTTGATCAATATTAAATTCATTTTCATCTAGTGACCATCCAATTTTTCCAAGGCTGATATATCAGTATATAATAAAAATTCGGATTTTGACAGGTTTTGGATTGAGAAAAAAAATCAGTAAAAGCTCCTTTGCGTGTGACGGTAATAAGGCTATGTTAACTGGGAGCGTTTAATGTCACACTCAAGGTTATTTCATTCATGTGGTGACGGCCAGTTTGAACTATGTTAACGCCAGTTATCCTTTGCTAATATTGCGATTTTCTGGTGCTGATATAAACAGAACGTGAACACAACGGCTGAGTATAATCTGTTTTTAGAAAGGCACTTCTAACTATTCCACATGGCGTAATATCAAATAATGAAATGTGACAGAGAAAACTACCATACACAAAGAGTATTGTATTGCCCTACGTTTATATTGTATACGCCCAAAATACTCCGGATCACGTCTGAAATCAAAATATATATCATCACAAGCTATCTTCTTGTAAGAGGGACGTGGTCAACGTTTTCATTGAAACGGGTAAAACAACGTAATGTTGATATTGTTAAATTATCATCATTGGTCAGTATACTTTATTCAGATGAATTCACATATTCTTTTAATTTCTAAATTATTTTATGTCAGACGAGAACTGATTGTGATAATTAATAAAAACACCATGGAGATCTTGTATAACATGATGTTCACATGTCTCTCGATATAGAAACAGATAGTGAAGGTCGTGTCTGACGCATGTATTGGTATAACTGGGGTGAAACAGCGGTCTGGACGACGTCAGTATGTCGTCTGTCGAATCTGATGTCACCATCGATAAAGAAAATCCGATATTTATAGGTTATTTGCTGCAGGTCATTTTTGTCAGAGTTCTTTTGATGGGATGCTCTCCTGATAATATAGTCTGATTAAATTGGAAATTTTCATTTCATTGATGTAAACCTGCATCAAAGCCCACCTCATAACAAGACTATCAAATACAATCAACCAAACAGTTTGAAGGGTCAAGCCTTCTGGATATATCTTTCTGTAGTGTTATTTGTAAAAATAATATCGCCGCGTTATTTAATTCAATGTGGAGTTTCCTGTCAGTGTTGCAACCCATAACGCTGCTAATTTCTTTGAAGATCTGTTTTATTGGTTTTTGGAAATGGATTCTGGAACTACCAGACCGAAAATACAGTTCCCTTACCCGGGATCATGTTACAACATATTGATTCTGCGGAGGATGTATCCGATGACACGGTGGAATCACATAATATAGAGTCAGCTATATATCATTTAAAGCCCGCAATGGTTAGTCTTCTCGTTCTTAAGCATTTTGTTGTTCATAGGAAATCAAAATTTGCTTTCGCGAAACTATGGAAACACATTGGAAAAAATACATGAAATTGTCAGGTTGTGTAAGTACCGGTTGAGAAAGCGTCAACATGTCCTTAACTACGATACGCGGCCAGCATTTCAATCATATAATCAAGGCCAACGTGTAGACAAAAATAATTCTTATGTAACCGAAAATGTGTATTTGGTTTATATGCCACTCATTCGAGCCCTATCCGTATCTTTATATATCTGTTTTAGTCGTGTCTGTGCTAGTCAAGTTTCAACACAGAACTTGGGAAGTACTATATACTTGTTACATATTGTGAAATCTGATATTCAGCAGTCTTCGTCCACAAACAAAAATCCCCAACTATATCAACGTCCTACGACATTCCACGTAATATTGATAGAATATAACACACGAATATTTTATGGATAAATTCTTCTGTTGCTCAGGTGTTGACGTTTCGTTGGAGATACTTTCAACTTTCTCAAAGCTACTGTACAAAACTGTGTATACAGATCAAGAGCACACAAAATAGATTAATTCTTACTGGACATTTATCACTCATTATCCCCCGATGATTTGTAACCTAAGCAGTGAACATACCAGTAAGGTAGTCATTAATCTAATCCCACACGCAGAGTTCAGACGATAATGATTACAGAGTATATCAGTAAGGCAATTAAGGATAATATAGTTGTAATATAGCAGCAAGAGTGAATGATTATCTAAGTTAAAATATGAGCTAAACTACTATTCACTTTAAAAGACATCATAATGAGACACAAAGATCAAATATAGAGAAAATTAGAGACCCCGGCGGTAATCTCCATTTAGGCTGGTGAGACTGGCATAGGCACTCGGATCAGGGAAACCACGGTCCCGGTTTATTTTTGGCCTGTGTGGTTTGATTTGGATGGCTTCCAGTTACTTTCTTTTCGTTGGTGACTAGGAAGCTTGTGAAATTCATCCCATTTAAAATAGTGTTCTGGATAATCCTCAGAAACAGACCACCCCCGACACGACTTCCTATTGTGTCCTGTATAGCGAAGCATCACAACTAGAACAGAACCTTTAATGTTTAAGCACAATCGGATGAAGCATGTCATCCTGTTTCCTGATACACATTTTCGCGTGTAATAACACATGCACAGATTTCTACAGACCAGTCACAGTTTTGCTATTTTTTTCTGTACATCTCTGTGTATAAGGCTATAAGACAAGGGAACAAAATCAAAGGGAACAACCAAGCGATGCATTATTAAAAGAACAATTACACTTTAGCGGCTCTCTATGAACTAAATGACTGACATAGATAGACGAACTTCTATCTAGACATTTTAAAATTTTAATTGTCTATTTTTGTTAATTATTTGAAACCACAGTGCTTGTAAATCTATGAATTGAAAAAAAAGTGTATAATGAAATATAAATGAAGCATTGTGTTGAAGGGCCGCGTAATCGATCCGTATGGGAGTGGCTCGAAAATTTCAATTCATCAATCCTTGCATGAGTTGGTCAGATAGGGCTGATTTTTTATCTAGCTTTCTCTGTAGAACGGACGGATCGCGTTGTCGCTCCTGTGTAGCTTTCCTTGCAAGAGCATTCAATTGGTATATGATTTCCTTTGGTTGTCCTGTGACTTTTATGTGGTTTTTGAGGAGACTGCTGCTGGTAAATGCCGCATCGATGCTGACTTGTTCCTTGAGAATTCGTCTGATGTGGAAGCTGGTTTGGCCTACGGCGATGAACTTTTTCTCTGCCTCAATAAAAAATATTCTTAAAAATGTTTGCCGAAGACTCACTCCGTTTCTGTTACTATTAATTTTCCGAGCTTGGGTTACCATAGAAATTCTGCACTGGGTCTTCAATGACAGAGTTTAATTATTCATACGACATACTTTATGTATACAATGTAGCTTTTATGTTTATCCGATACTATCTAACCGATAGTTATTGCGCTAATGAACATCCATATCAGCTAATTTAAAGAGATTTCCCAGTGGACCTGTTTCAATGTAATCGGTCATGTGCTGTTTCTGATATAGCCACAGTTATCATCGAGTAACATCTTTCTTATATCTAGGCGGTCCATAGAAATTAAACCAAGCTATCTATATGTACGGAGAGGTAATATTTTAATGGAAGAATATAAATTATGAACAATATTTGATTAACTATCCGCAGTAAATTATATATCGATAATCATATACCGATAATTTAATAAACATATCAACAGTATTTTCATTATTTTGGGATTACACTATTATAGTATAGCACAGATGCTAGTGCTGAAAATTGGTCGAGTCCCATGCGGGATTCGAAGCAACAATGCCGTTTCAACATTGAAAAAACTATATCTTAAACTTATCAAGATTGAGGACTTTTCGGCCAAACTCCCGTCTTTCCACAGTTGACGTTTGTCGACCTCTAACAACTATCTTCTTTTAAATGGTTTCATACCTGCACTAATAACTGCTAACGCGAGGAAGATTTGGAGCTTTAGTTCTCAACAAACGACCTAGCAATTCATTTCGATGAAGGAATACCAGTCGGGTCTAAGAATTTGTCAATGGTGACACCATTATGTCTTGCCGGCAAAATTGGAACTCAGACTGTTAACCGTTTGCCTCTTGCCAAAAACATGAACCGTGTCAGATTGACCCTATAACGGGAGTGTCTAATCTATTATAAGCTGCAAAGTACATGCACACACACACCTTTACTGCCATAACGGTCGCTTGTATAAACATTACATCACAGGGGCAGTACATGTTATACTACATTTACTTTATATTTAAGCCCACTAAATGATGTCAACAATGTGATAATATCATGACAGAGTAATCGATAATTTTCAAGTGTGGATGTTGCGAATCATAAATCTGTACTGGAAATTAAATAAAGTGAACCGGGCTATGAGGAGGGGTGTGTGCTTACATGAACAGGACCACATCAATAATTTGCTTAGTCTCCAACGTACGACCAAGCAATCCATTTCGATGGAATAATACTAGTTGGTATTTCATGTTTGGCAATGGTGACACGATATCTTGCCGCCAAAACTCGAACTGAAACTATCAACCGTTCGTATCTTGCCAAACATGAACCGTATAAGGTTTATCGTATCGGGAGTATCTAAATTATTATATTTTGGCGTTTCTTATATTTGATGTTATGTTAAAGAACGAAAAGTTATTCAGGATGAAGACTTGACGTCTTGTAGCTCTGAATGAAATCTCTTGAAACTTAGTCGAACTTCATTTGTTGACGACTTACGAGAGCGGTCTGGTACTTAGCAAACCGGGATAGATAATATCATGCCGGCATCACTGAATACTGTTGACCGGTTCTATCTAGCAAGAACATGGATTATTATATTCATATTTCTAAAATAATTTGATGCGTGAGTGGATCCTGTTGTAAATGTAGTCATGTGCATAAATACAATCGTCACTAGACGCTATTACAGGCTAGTTTCTTGCAAAAGGGAAGTGGTCAGCAGTTGTTAATGATGCCGCCAAGACATCATGATGTTCCTATCGGAAAATATTGATCCCGGGTTAGTATTTTTGTATACAAACGAACTTTCGTGTTATTTTCTAGCATATCTTGTATCTCGTCACGCACTGATTGTGACTATTCATATAAACACCATGAAGATTGTGTATTGCATACGTATTGTGTATTACTGGATGTCGTCTATGACGCTTGTATTGCGACTACTTCGGTGAGGCAGATTTTTGGACATCTGCACGTGGCCTTTTGAATATGATGTTACCATCGATATAAGGAAATGCTACACGTGAAATCATGAATTATTCGTGTAAACCCATATCAGAGCCTTCCTTGTAGCAAGCCTGGAAAATAACAGGGACGTAACACTTTATGAGACTAACTGGTTGCAAGACTGAAAATCAACCTCACATAAACAGTTTAATGGTCAAACTTGCTGGATATGTGTTTTTCTAAAGGCCAATGCCATTCTATAGAATCATTATACTGTCCACATTGTACCACGTTATTGATCTCAATGTAGAGTTTCCTGTCAGTGTTACAATCCATAGCGCTGCTGTGCTCTTGATGATCAGTTTTGTTGATTTCTGGGAAATGGATTTCTTGAACTACCAGACCGAAAATCCGGTTCCTTGATCCGATATTACGTTACAATATATATTGATTCTCCGGAGGACATGATCCGATGTCACGATGGTATCTCTATAGAGTCACCTATTAATATATATTATTAAAACACATAATGGTTAGTGTGCACGTGAATAATGCTCTTTAGTTGTTACTGAACCAAATATAAGCCAGTGTAGTGAATGAATTATAATGGAGAAGTTTTTCCGCAGTTGGCTAATCGCGAAAGACATTAAGACAATCTTTATTTAACGCCGCTTATCTTACAGAAAACATTGACCTTTGGCTATTTACCGGAAACTTAGGAAACAAAACGACGAAAAAATAATGGAAATGTGTAAGTTTCAGAGACCTGCTAAGAAAGAGTGAACAGGTCGACCGAAACTATCACAGACGGCTAGCATTCCAACATATAACCATATGTCGTCTTCTTTGGTAGATAGACCAACATAATCTACTAATAACCGGAAATGTATATTTGGTAGATAGACCAACATAATCTACTAATAACCGGTAATGTATATTTGGTAGATAGACCAACATAATCTACTAATAACCGGAAATGTATATTTGGTAGATAGACCAACATAATCTACTAATAACCGGTAATGTATATTTGGTAGATAGACCAACATAATCTACTAATAACCGGAAATGTATATTTGGTAGATAGACCAACATAATCTACTAATAACCGGAAATGTATATTTGGTAGATAGACCAACATAATCTACTAATAACCGGTAATGTATATTTGGTAGATAGACCAACATAATCTACTAATAACCGGAAATGTATATTTGGTAGATAGACCAACATAATCTACTAATAACCGGTAATGTATATTTGGTAGATAGACCAACATAATCTACTAATAACCGGTAATGTATATTTGGTAGATAGACCAACATAATCTACTAATAACCGGAAATGTATATTTGGTAGATAGACCAACATAATCTACTAATAACCGGTAATGTATATTTGGTAGATAGACCAACATAATCTACTAATAACCGGTAATGTATATTTGGTAGATAGACCAACATAATCTACTAATAACCGGTAATGTATATTTGGTAGATAGACCAACATAATCTACTAATAACCGGAAATGTATATTTGGTAGATAGACCAACATAATCTACTAATAACCGGTAATGTATATTTGGTAGATAGACCAACATAATCTACTAATAACCGGAAATGTATATTTGGTAGATAGACCAACATAATCTACTAATAACCGGAAATGTATATTTGGTAGATAGACCAACATAATCTACTAATAACCGGTAATGTATATTTGGTAGATAGACCAACATAATCTACTAATAACCGGAAATGTATATTTGGTAGATAGACCAACATAATCTACTAATAACCGGTAATGTATATTTGGTAGATAGACCAACATAATCTACTAATAACCGGTAATGTATATTTGGTAGATAGACCAACATAATCTACTAATAACCGGAAATGTATATTTGGTAGATAGACCAACATAATCTACTAATAACCGGTAATGTATATTTGGTAGATAGACCAACATAATCTACTAATAACCGGTAATGTATATTTGGTAGATAGACCAACATAATCTACTAATAACCGGTAATGTATATTTGGTAGATAGACCAACATAATCTACTAATAACCGGAAATGTATATTTGGTAGATAGACCAACATAATCTACTAATAACCGGTAATGTATATTTGGTAGATAGACCAACATAATCTACTAATAACCGGTAATGTATATTTGGTAGATAGACCAACATAATCTACTAATAACCGGTAATGTATATTTGGTAGATAGACCAACATAATCTACTAATAACCGGTAATGTATATTTGGTAGATAGACCAACATAATCTACTAATAACCGGTAATGTATATTTGGTCTGTGTGAGATCAATTGGATCCCTATCATTATCTGTATATTACTATTCAAGCCTTGTGAACAATATCGTGATTTTTTTATACAGAACTTGGGAAGTAATGTAACAGTTATGCGTCAAATCGGACCCTTTTAATGTTGCGTTTAAATCAGCATTCAGAAATAATCTTCGTCGATAATGGAAAAACCTATTACCTTCCATAAAGTAGAAATGATATTCGGTATGGCGTGTAGCCCGAAACTGAGCATATATACATATGAAATGATTTTTGAGAGAGAAAGAATGAATTAGTCGTCAGTGGGATTCGAGCTCACGACCCGGGCTAAACGCGCCGATGCTCTACCGACTGAGCTATGACGGCTCATATAGAGGTATTACACCCGTGGATTGTCCCTGTGATGAACAACCTTCTCTTTCGGTGTTTCATTGTACGCAACTGGCTTTATAATGATGAAATGATATTTGGTATGGCATATAGCCCGCCACTGATCATATATACAAATGAAATGATTTTTGAGAGAGAAAGAATGAATTGGTCGTCAGCGGGATTCGAACTCACGACTCCGGAGAAACGCGCCGATGCTCTACCGACTGAGCTATGACGGCCCATAGGTATTACACCCGCGTATGTCTCTGTGATGACCAACCTTCTCTCTCGGTGTTGCATTGTACGCAACTGGCTTTATAATGAAGAAATGATATTTGGTATGGCGTATTGCCAGCCACTGAGCATATATATATGAGATGATGTTTTACAGAGAAAGAATAAATTGGTCGTCAGCGGGATTTGTACCCAAAATCCCGGTTAAACATGCCGATGCTCCAGCGACTGAGCTATGACGGCCCATAGGTATTTCACACGTGGATTGTTCCTGTGGTGACCAACCTTCTCTCTCGGTGTTGCATTGTGCGCAACTGGCTTTATCATGAAGAAATGATATTTCGTATGGCGTATATGGCGTATAGCCCGCCACTGAGCATATATACAAGTGGAATGATTTTTGTATATGTATGTATATGCTCGGTGGCGGGCTATCGCTCAGATGAAAAGAACTGGGTACACATGTATACCTGACGTTGGATGTACCTGCAACGTCTGGTATGTATTACGAGCAATTTTAACCTAGAGAGGAATGATCTTTTCACGAAAACCCGACCTTGTCTTTAAAATAGGTTTTTGTCATGCAAATTTGTATTCGTAAAGTTGGAATATATTCATCCCAAACAGAGTATCTGGATTTAGTTCTGGAATATGTAGTTATGCCCGACTCCGTCTGAATTAAGAGCCTCAGTCTCTATTATATATATTTCGGATAAGAAGATGTCGGCCATTGAGCAAGGGTCGAGCTTGTGATGTGTCGACGTCGATGATTGATTAATCCCTTGGCGAATCAGACAGCAGCCAGTCTATTCTCTGCTGACTTTTTCCAGCAACCCGATATATATCACAGACAACAGGCTATCAATTAAGGAATGAACGAAAAACTATCTTCCTTATTCTCCATCACATCGCGGGACCTTCGGGACGAGCCACCGAAGGATATTGATAAACAATATTGTCTCTCAGACATTAATCATGTCAATCCATCACATGTTTCGGCAGTAATCGTATGTGCATCTTTTCTTACCAGTCCGGAATGAATCAAATCAGTTAACTGATCTGCTATACTAAAGGGACTGATTACGGGATGTGTGCTCCATTTCCTTTCATAATCCATTCAAGATGATCTCTTATAGTCCGAGGACGTTGCATCAGAGAACATTATGCAAAGTACCTTATGACAATTTCTGAAGATCATGTCTACAAAATTATATAATATAGCAGGCTGTTCGTTTAAACTTTCCTCGTACAATGCAATAGTTCAGAAACGCTAGAAGCCATCTTGTCTTTTCGTTCATTATATGCATAATTGGAATTGATGCTAAAGATCAACCGAAAAAGTTTAGATTATTAATATGAAAAAATAATATGCGATCCAAAATATAGTACTTGGTACATACAAATTGCAATAAGAAATATAGCTACCCGGTCTCGCAGTTACAAATTTGCCGTATTTTTAACTGTTCTAGAGATGTGGCTGATTTTATGGCACCTGGAAGTCCTGTCCACAGGGCACGACCCCATTTAATTTAGGCCGTAATTCAAGATATAATTCCTTGTTTACTACTGTAAAAAGTAGGACAGATCCCGATGCAATAGGATGCATCTATTAAAGTTTGATCACGGAGACTCATGCCTACGGCCTTCTTGATCAAACTTAGACATCCTATTGAATCGCGATCTATCCTACTTGTTTTACCGCAGTAAACAAGGAATTATTTTTATTCTAGTATACTGCAAACGGTACAATGTGCAGATTTTTCGTGCAAACATCATATATTCTGATGTAAAAAAAATTTAATTAACCTGGCAAAAATGTCCAGCAACTATTCGGAGCAGGCAACACCTGCAAGTCGCGTGCCTGAAATTGACACGCATGGTGATTAAATCCTTCGTTATATGTAATAATGTTATTTTCTAAAACAGATGGGGTGTGGTATAATTGTGGATTTATGTTTAGGAATTTATAATTTGTGTACGCCCCTCATATAATATGTCTTGCGCTTTTCAATGAAAATATGGTGAATTTCACTTGTATATCGACTTATAATTTCTTAGACTATTGGTTTCGTTTGCGATGCAAAAGTTTCGATTTCAGATCCGCATGCCGTATACTTGTTTCAGATGATCTCATGGGCTGCCCCAAATCATGCTTGTAAGCATGAAAATCCACTTGAGAATTTATTTGGTTTTCCATATCCTCTTTGGACGATGTCTACCTTTAGCTTTTAGTTTCTTTGATGCGCCATGTAAGATTACCACCATTGGCCCCATATAACACAGCTATACTGCACTAAATAATTCATTCTTCAAACGACACAGCGGATACGTTTTATGAGACTTTCTTCACATCCTTTCATTCTATTCCCCGTTGGTGAAGACGGGCTTTCTGTAGTTGCCGTAAATATAAGCCATTCGCCACTAAAAGTCTATTGGAATGTAAGATATACCTAGTCATCAAAGGGTGCGTTAGTATTATATGTGTCACATCTGGTTGGCGATATTTTCCATTTCGCTCTAATAACCACATCTATTCCAAACGGGAATCATACATGAAGATATAGATGCTTGGGTTGAAACAATGACTTTAAATCGTATCTTCGCCCAATGGGAGGTACATTAGCAGAGAAGCACGATGTTAGCCCAATCCAAAATGGGTTGAAACAAATATTTTTTCTCCGTCGTGGGTCTTTGTTACAGTGTAACTCTGTGCTAATTTCTACCGGATATGTGATACCAATTTATATGTTCAATACTTCACAGAAAAAATCTTTTTCTCTAGAATAGCTGTATGAACTCATCCAAGTGGGATCCATCTCTGTTAAGGCCTGGCAGTATAATATCACTTCTTTCGCAGTCGTCCAATTGGAAAAGCGATGTGTACGAAGTTAAATATCCTCTCCAATTCTTAGATACCAGCAAATCATCAGATATCGTTTACCTGGAACCCCGTGATGTGATATCAATGGCAACCAGATGCGTGGTTTACCCGGTACATTTCTACAATGATTTCCGGTACTCCACAATATTTACTGCTGTTATAGTTGACTGTTTAGAAGACTCAAGGTAAAAGTCTCACATCCGTCCATGAAATTCTTATCATCACTAGAAGCCAATTAACATGCAGGCTTTAGGTTTAATCGCAAAAATGTCGTTAACCCAATATGACCGTGTATCAAATGTGTAGCTGCATGGTGCAATTCGTTTCCGTTTCCCTAAAACAGGGAAGTCATTATTGGAAGTACGTATAAGCTCCGTTTACATATAACGGCCCACCGACTTAGTAAAAACTTCTCCAGTTATGTTGGAGAACGAAACCTTTTCCAGGATGAAGACTTCACGACAGATATGTCGCATCGTCTTGTTGCTATCTTTGAAATCTCTTGAAAGTTAGTTAAAATTCGTTCATGTATTAACGACTTACGATAATCGTCTGATACTTAACAAATCAGAAAAATAATATCACTGAACACTGTTGACCGGTTCCATCTAGCAAGAACATAGATAGTATTCATATTTCTAAATATATTTGATGCTTGCGTGGATTCTGGTGTTAATGGTGTCGTGTGAATATATAAAACCGTCAGTAGACGTTATTATCCCAAGCTATTTTCTTGCAAAAGAGAAGCTGCAGTTTTCAATGATGCCGCCAAGAACATCATAATGTTCCTATTGGAAGACATTGATCCCTGATTAGTATTTTTTATATACTAGTAAACGAATTTCCATACTATTTTCCAGCAGATCCTGTATCTCGTCACGCACTGATTGTGATTGATCACATAGACACCATGAAGATGTTTGTATAACATATGTACCGTTATTTTCGTTTTAGAATCCACTATCGATACTGGATGTCGTCTATGACGCTTGTATTGCCACTATTTTGGCGAGACATTCTGTCATCGATGTTACCATCGATATTACAATGTTACCATCGATGTTAGGAAATGATACTTTTTAAGTTTTTTCCTACATGAAATCATTAATCCATTCATGTAAACCCATATCTTAGCCCTTCTTATAGCAAGCCTGGAAAATAACAGGAACGTAGCACGTTTTGAGACTAACTGGTTGCAAGATTGAAAATACAATCAACATATAATGGACAGTTTAATGTTCAAACCCGCTGGATATGTGTTTTTCTAAAGCCCGATGTCATTCTACAGAGCCATTTTTTATACTGTCCGCATTGTAACACGTTATTGATCTCAGCGAAGAGTTTCCTGTCGGTGTTGCTATACATAGCGTGGCTGAGTTCTTGATGATTTGTTTTGTTGATTTCTGGGAAATGGATTCTTCAACTACCAGACCGAAAATCCAGTTCCTTGGTCCGATATTACGTTACAATATATATTGATTCTCCGGAGGACATGATCCGATGTCACGATGGAATCTCTATAGAGTCAGCTATTAATATATATCATTAAAACACAAATGGTTAGTCTTCGCGTGCATAATGCTCTTTGGCTGTTACTCAACGAAATATAAGCCAGTGTAGAGAATGAATTAGCATGGAAAAGCTTTTCCGCAGTTGGTTATTCGAGAAAATTAATAAATATAACGACGAAAAAATACTAGAAAATGTCAGGTTGTGTAGATCTCAGAGACCTTTTGTGAAAGCGACAACTCGTTTGGTAGATAGAACTACATAAGCTACTAATAACCGGAAGTGTATAATTGTTTTGGGGTTTTTTTTTTAGATCTATTTGATCCCTATCCGTATCTTTACATTTCTATTCACTATAGTGTGAACACTGTAGTGATTATTCGGTACAGAACTTGATTAATGTAGCAGGTATGCGTCACGTCGGACGTTTGATTCAGTATTCAGCCGTCGTACGCAAAGAGAATTTATTCGTCGATAATGGAAAAAAACCATTTACCTTCCATAAACTAATCGTTATTGGAATATTGATAGGAGTCAACATAAAGTTAACTGACGGGGATTAGATATCTATGTGACAATGTTCTAAATGAACTGCTACACAATCTATTATATATAGCTCGTAGTTGTATAACTGAAATATTGCTGAACTCAGAACAGGTTTTTTTTGTGTTAATAGTTTTCTCTGGTTGTGTAAAATCACCCTTTCTCTGGTTGCGTAAAATCCTAACTGATAGGATAAAATCACTTTCTGTGTCTCCAATGAGTTTAATTATTCATATGACAACCTTTATGTACATCCTTTGTTTTTATCCATTACCAGTTCTAACTGATATTTATTGCGTTAATGAACATCCGTAAATTGAGAATACATTTGATTCTCTACTAACTGAATGAGCCATTAAATTGTATGGCTTTTCGCAAGTATGTGATTTATACTATCTATATATAATTTACAGAGTTTCAATGTGATCTGCCTGGTACGGTATCTGACATGACCGCAGTTATTATCAGGAACCATCTTCCATATATTCACGATACCGATGGAATTTAAGCGAGCTATCTATGGAGAGGAAATTTTGCAATGGAATGATAGAATTTTTCAACAATCCCAATCATTGATAATTGTTCACAGTAAATTCCATACAGCCAATTTTGATATCTAAACGTGACAGTCGTGTTGTAATGGCTAACCTGTTGTTATGGCGAAGTGTTGTTGATATAATTGCGACTCCTCAACACCTTCATACATCGATCGCCGGTCGTAAAAAATATAGTGAAAACAATGAATACAGCCCATTTCCCTCGAATAAAATTCAAGAGCCGCTATGCTTTATGTGTGGGTACTGATCAAAATGATCCAGAAATCTAGTAACTTGATTCTTTGATTTATTTGTATTTTAGAAAAGATCCGTGAGGTTTTGATCCTCCGGTAGCATTTTGGAGTTAAGTTACAACGAGTAATGCCCAAGGGCCCATTTACTGTACGAAACAAGCTGTTTTTATTATTTTTATTTCATACAAATTTGGAATTGGTACTAACTGTCATACGAGAAAGTTCTTTTGTTTATTGACGCGGAAAATCTTTTATGGACGGTGGCTGAATATTGAATGTCGGGTCCGACGCTTACTGTAGACATTGCCATCGATCACATCTACTAGTTGGAAAGGAAATAACTTGGATAAAAACAATCGGGTACGAATGTGTACCTGACGTTGGATGTAACCGCAACATCTGGTATGTATTACGAGCAATCCTAGTGATGAAAGACAACCGACCAGTCATCTTGTCTAAAGTAAGGTTTAGTCATGCAAATTTGTATTCTCAATTTTGGAATATATTCATCTCAAACAGAAAGTGTGGATTTACTTGAGGCATATGTAGTTACTCTCCAAAATAATTAGATTGAAATTCAATCTATCAGATTGTGACCAATCTTTTATCGGATTGAAAATATTCAATCTAATAGATTGAAAACGATAAACTGAATCTGTTGTACACAGAAGATTTAATATAATAGATTGAAATTTTCAATCTAATAGATGGAATATCCAATCGAATAGATTGGTCACTAATTCCAATCTGATAGATTCAGTTTTCAATCTAATTATTTTAGAGAGTATGCCCGAAGTACATGTAGCCTCTGTCATATTCATCCAAGTAACTGACTAGTCTCCAACTCTGCCTGGAGTAAGAGCCTCGGTCTCTATTGTATAATTTTCGGATAAGAAGTTGTCGGCCATTGAGCAAGGATCGAGCTTGTAATGTGTCGACGTCGATGATTGATTAAACCCATGGGCGAATCAGACAGCAGCCAGTCTATTCTCTGCTGATCATATCACAGACTACAGGCTATCGATTCAGGAATAAATGAAAGACTTTCCTTAAACTCCATCACATCGCTAGACCTTCGGGACGAACTATATATACATTTTAGCCATGAACGAGAAAACTGATGAGCAACATTGTCTCTCAGGTATTAATCATGTCAATCTATCACACGTTTCTGTCATAAGAGCATGCGCATCATTTCTTACCAATCCAGAATGAGCCAAATCTGTTAACCTAAAGAAACTGATTGCAGGATGTGTGTACTATTTCCTTTCCTTGTCCAGTCAAATTTGTACCTTATCTCCCGAGGACGTTGCAACAGAGTAGGCTATGCAAATTATTAAGTACTGTATGTGTTCATGTCTACAAACGTATATAATATAGCAGTCTTTTCGGTCAAACTTCCCTCATTCATCGCAATAGTTCAATGGTTCGTACCGCTTTTGCCCATTATCAAACATATTTGATTATGATGGTATATCGAGGAGAAGACAAGCTGAAGAAGCGATATCTTAAGATATGATAAAGTTAACATAACTTTTTAGAGTCTATGTTTGCAACAACAGAACATTCCTTCTCGACGGAGATATTTTGATCCACTATATTCAACTGCATGTACATAAGATTAATTGAATAAATAATTCATTGCTGTTAAAATGAACAAACGCAATGAAAGCGTGACTGAGATACATCACACACTAGAAACCAATTGATGCTAACTGTCGCACGAAAAAGTTTAGATTATTGACACGGGAATTCTTCTGTGGACAACGGTTGAATATTGATCCTCAAGCCTGTACTCCAAATGTGGAAATAATTGTGATCCAAAGTTTATTAGTTTGTACATACAAACTGAATTACGAAGTCCCGTGGCCAGAATTTTACCATTTTTCTAACTGTGAAAATTCCTTTGAGGGTGAGGGCTGAATATTCTCTGTCAGATCTGACACTTTTAGTATCAATATGAAAATTGAAGCCCACGGTCTATGTGATCAAACTTAGACTCCACCTTCGGTCTGTGTGATCAAACTTAGACGCATTCAATTGTATCGCCATCTATCTTACATGTGTTACCGCAGTATACAAGGAATTATTTCTATTCTAGTATAAAGCAAACGGCACAATGTGCAGATTTTTCGTGAAAGCAATATATTCCCATGTGATGAAAAGTTGATGAACAACGATATACCTGACAAAAATGCGTTGGCCCATCAAATAATCATAGCAGGCAATACCTGCAAGTCGCCTGAATGAAACTGACACGCAAGGAAATTGAGTTCACCGTATGACAGCTAGAGCCATACTAAAACGCTATTAATGTTGAGAAAGATTAAAAAAACAAAATTAATCACTACCAAAATAGTTCAGGACTATACCAACGAGAGCTCAGACCTTTGCTTCATTTTAGTATATTAATGTTGTCCCAGAAGGGTCATATATCTGTATACGAATTGGCCTATCCTTGCTCTCGGGATATGTAACTGCATGTGCACTTAAAAAAAATCATTACCTCAAACAATTCGACCCAATTATATCGCATCTTGAATTCTTTATATGTAATAATATTACTTGGTAAAGCAGATGGGTGTAGTAGAATTGTGGTTTTACGTTTAGAAATTCGTAACTTGTGTACGCCCCTCAGATTCTGTCTTGTCCTTTTCGATGAACATATGGTGAATTTAACTTATAATTTCTGGGACTATATATTTCAGATCCACATGCCGTATACCTGTTTTAGATGATCTCATGCTTCAATCATGCTTGTAAGCATGAAAATTTCACTTGAGAATTTATTTCATTTTCCATATCCTCCTTGAACGATGTCTACCTTTAGCTTTCAGTATCTTTGATGCCTCATATAAGATTACCACCAGTAGCGACTAGCCCCCGATAACACAGCTATACTACACTAAATAATTCATTCTTCACACGACACAGCGGGTAAGAGAATGTTTCCACAAATTGTTTCATTCTATTCCCCGTTCGTGAAGACGAGACAGATTTTTGTTCTCAAACAAAAATAGCTTTCTGTACTTGCTGTAAATATAAGCCATTCGCTACTCAAAGTAATTGGAATGTAAGATTTACCTAATCATCAAAGGATGTACTAGTATATCGTATGTGTCACATCTGGTTGGCGATATTTTCCATTTCGCTCTAATTATCACATCTATTCCACACGGGAATCATACATGAAGATGCAGCTGCTTGGGTTGAAACAATGACTTTAAATCGTATCTTCGCCCAATGGGAGGTACATTAGCAGAGAAACACGATGTTAGGGTTGAAACAAATATTTTTTCTCCGTCGTGGGTCTTTGTTACAGTGTAACTCTGTGCTAATTTCTACCGGATATGTGATACCAATTTATATGTTCAATACTTCACAGAAAAACTCTAGCTGTATGAACACATCCAAGTGGGATCCATCTCTTTTAAGGCCTGGCAGTATAATATCACTTCTTTCACAGTTGTCCAATTGGAAAAGCGATGTGTACGAAGTTAAATATCCTCTCCAATTCTTAGATACCAGCAAATCATCAGATATCGTTTTCCTGGAACCCCGTGATGTGATATCAATGGCAACCAGATTCGTGGTTTATCCGGTACATTTCTACAATGATTTCCGGTACTCCACAATATTTACTGCTGTTAGTTGACTGTTTAGAAAACTCAAGGTAAAAATCTTACATCTGGCCATGAAATTCTTATCATCACTAGAAGCCAATTTACATGCTGGACTTAGGTTTAATCGCAAAAAAGTCGTTATCCCAGTGTGACCGCGTATCAGTTGTGCAGCTGAATGGTGCAACTAGTTTCTGTTTCCCTAAAACAGAGACGTCATTACTGGAAGTACTTATATGCTCCGTTTACATATAACGGCCAACCGACTTAGTAGAAACTTCTCCAGTTATGTTGGAGAACGAAACCTTTTCCAGGATGAAGACTTGACGACAGATATATCGCATCGTCTTGTAGCTATCTTTGGAATATCTTGAAAGTTAGTTAAAATTCGTTCATGAATAAACGACTTACGATAATTGTTTGGTACTTTACAAATGGGGGAAATAATATCAATCCGGCATCACTGAACACTGTTGACCGGTTCCATCTAGCAAGAACACAGATTGTATTCATATTTCTAAATTTATTTGATGCTTGCGTGGATTCTGGTGTTAATGGTGTCGTGTGAATATATAACACCGTCAGTAGACGCTATTATCACAAGCTATTTTCTTGCAAAAGAGAAGCCGCAGTTTTCAATGATGCCGCCAAGAACATCATAATGTTCCTATCGGAAGACATTGATCCCTGATTAGTATTTTTTATATACTAGTAAACGAATTTCCTGAATATTTTCTAGCGGATCCTGTATCTCGTCACGCACTGATTGTGACTGATCACATAGACACCATGAAGATTTTGTGTAATATATGTACCGTTATTTTCCTTTTAGAATCCACTATCGATACTGGATGTCGTCTATGACGCTTGTATTGTCACTATTCTGTCATTGATGTTACCATCGATATTACGATGTTACCATTGATGTAAGGAAATGCTACTTTTAAAGTTTTTCCAACATGAAATCATTAATCCATTCATGTAAACCCATATCTTTGCCCTCCTGAGAGCAAGACTGGGTCTTGAGACTGACTGGTTGCAAGATTGAAAATACAACCAACCTATAATAGACAGTTTAATGTTCAAACCTGCTGGATATGTGTTTTTCTAAAGCCCGATGTTTATACTGTCCACATTGTACCAGGTTATTGATCTCAACGAAGAGTTTTCTGTCAGTGTTACAATCCATAGCGCGGCTGAGTTCTTGATGATATGTTTTGTTGATTTCTGGAAAATGGATTCTTCAACTACCAGACCCGCTAATCCAGTTCCTTGGTCCGGAGGACATGATCCGATGTCACGATGGTATCTCTATAGAGTCAGCTATTATTATATATCATTAAAACACAAATGGTTAGTCTTAGCGTGCATAATGCTCTTTGACTGTTACTCAACGAAATATAAACCAGTGTAGAGAATGAACTAGCATGGAAAAGCTTTTCCGCAGTCGGTTATTCGGGAAAATTAATAAATATAACGACGAAAAAATACTAGAAAATGTCAGATTGTGTAGGTCTCAGAGACCTTTTGTGAAAGCGACAACTCGTTTGGTAGATAGAACTACATAAGCTACTAATAACCGGAAGTGTATAATTGTTTGGGTTTTTTTTAGATCTATTTGATCTCTATCCGTATCTTTACATTTCTATTCACTATAGTGTGAACACTGTAGTGATTATTCGGTACAGAACTTGATTACTGTATCAGTTATGCGTCACGTCGGACGTTTAATTCAGTATTCAGCCGTCGTATGCAAAGAAAATTTATTCGCCGATAATGGAAAAAAAACATTTACCTTCCATAAACTAATCGTTATTGGAATATTGATAGGAGTCAACATAAAGTTAACTGACGAGGATTAGATATCTATTTGGCAATGTTCTAAATGAACTGCTATACAATCTATTATATATAGCTCGTAGTTGTATAACTGAAATATTGCTGAACTCAGAACAGTTTTTTGTGTGTTTTAATGGCTTCCTCTGGTTGCGTAGAATCAGCCCTTCTCTGGTTGCGTAAAATCCTAACTGATAGGATAAAATCACTTTCTGTGTCTCCAATGAGGTTAATTTTTCATACGACAACCTGTATGTACATCCTTTGTTTTATCCATTACCATTTCTAACTGATATTGTAAATTGAGAATACATTTGATTCTCTACTACCTGAATGAACCATTAACTTTTATGGCTTTTCGTAAGTATGTGATTTATACTACCTATATATAATTTACAGAGATTTATCAGTGGGCAAGTTTCAATGTATCTGACATGACCGCAGTTACTATCAGGAACCATCTTCTATCTATGGAGAGGAAATCTTGTAATGGAATAGTAAAATTTTCCAACAATCCCAATATTTGAGTAATTGTTCACAGTTAATTCTATACTGCCAATTTTGATATCTAAACGTGACAGTCGTGTTGATCCTCCGGTAGCATTTTGGAATTAAGTTACGAGTAATGCCCAAGGGTCCATTTACTGTACGAAACAGTTTTATTATTTTTATTTCATACAAATTTGGAATTGGTGCTAACTGTCATACGAGAAAGTTCTTTTGTGCATTGGCGCGGAAAATCTTTTATGGACGGCGGCTGAATTTTGAATGTCGGATCCGACGCTTACTGTAGACATTGTCATCGATCACATCTTCTAGTTGAAAAGGAAATAACTTGGATAAAAACAACCAGGTACGAATGTATACCTGACGTCCGAATGTGTACCTGACGTTGGATGTAACCGCAACATCTGGTATGTATTACGAGCAGTCCTAGTGATGAAAGACAACCGACCAGTCACCTTGTCTTTAAAGTAAGGTTTAGTCATGCAAATTTGTATTCTCACTTTTGGAATATATTCATCTCAAACAGAAAGTGTGGATTTACTTGAGGCATATGTAGTTATGCCCGAAGTACATGTAGCCTCTGTCATATTTATCCAATTAACTGACTAGTCTCCAATTCCGCCTGGAGTAAGAGCCTCCGTCTCTATTGTATAATTTTCGGATAAGAAGTTGTCGGCCATTGAGCAAGGGTCGAGCTTGTAATGTGTCGACGTCGATGATTGATTAAACCCATGGGCGAATCAGACAGCAGCCAGTCTATTCTCTGCTGATCATATCACAGACTACAGGCTATCGATTCAGGAATAAATGAAAGACTTTCGTTAAACTCCATCACATCGCGGGACCTTCGGGAGGAACTATATATACATTTTAGCCATGAACGAGAAAACTGATGAGCAACATTGTCTCTCAGATATTAATCATGTCAATCTATCACACGTTTCTGTCTTTAGAGCATGTGCATCATTTCTTACCAATCCAGAATGAGCCAAATCTGTTAACCTGAAGAGACTGACTGCAGGATGTGTGTACTATTTCCTTTCCTTGTCCAATCAAAATTGTACCTTATCTCCCGCGGACGTTGCAACAGAGTAGGCTATGCAAATTATTAAGTACTGTATGTGTTCATGTCTACAAACGTATATAATATAGCAGTCTATTCGGTCAAACTTCCCTCATTCATCGCAATAGTTCAATGGTTCGTACCGCTTTTGCCCATTATCAAACATATTTGATTCTGATGGTATATCGAGGAGAAGACAAGCTGAAGAAGCGATATCTTAAGATAAAGCTAACATAACAACTTTTTAGAGTCGATTTTTGCAACAATAGAACATTCCCTCTCGACGGGGATATTTTGATCCACTATATTCAACTGCATGTATATAAGATGAATTCAATAAATAATTCATTCAAATTCAAACATACAGATAAAGCACTTACCTAATTCGGTGAATACCCGGGTTAGGGACCGTTTGAACGTCATGTGGTTTACATCTCCATGCTGTTCAAATGAACAAGCACAATGAAAGCGTGACTGAGATACATCACACAATAGAAACCATTTTGTGTTTTTGTTCATTTTATGCATAATTGGAATTGATGCTAACTATCGCACGCAAAAGTATAGTTTATTGACACGGGAATTCTTCTGTGGACGACGGTTGAATATTGAATATTGGACCTGATGCCTGTACTCTGTTAAAAAATTTGCGATCCAAAGTTTATTAGCTTGTACATACAAACTCAATTACCAGGTTCCCTGGGCAGAAAGGAGGTGTTCGGTTTGACCGAATTTTTTTCCTCAGTGTGTTGCGTTTATAAACTGAAAAAAAAGTTCCTCGTGTTTACTTGAAAAGTTATCAGTTGGAGAGAGAAAATGCTGAATTTTCGTATTCTGTATTTTCACCAAGAAAAGATAAGTCCCAAAAATATTACGAGTGTTATAAAATGGGCATTTGTTTGTTTTTGGAAGTTTTGGTGATATTCTTGGAGGGAATTCCCTTCATATGTAAACTATGACACCTTCAACCAAAACGAGTCAAAGATATCTAAATTCGGTAGGTTTGACTATATATTATACTGAAAAGTCGTTTTGGTTAAAGGTGTAATATTTTCATAATATAGAAATATGCCAAAATGCTTCAGTGCAATATCAAGGCCTGTTAGGCCAATAACGGAAAATTCCTGGTTCATAGCATTTACTGCTATTCTTCAATGTGTCAATACTTCACTACAATATGACTATACTGATTTCTCTTAACATTTTGTACTCTGCCTTTGACTGGTGTCTGTACAATAAAATCTTGAATCTTGAATCTTGATACTCATTTCTTCATTGCCGCTAATGCAGATGATTACAGTATTGCAACTAGAACATTATCTCTTTTTATTCAAGAAATGACCCAGAACAGGAGATGACGCTTTCCTTTCCCAAGCGATTATGCTTGTGCTAATGTGTTTTGTTTTGTGGTTACTTCCTAATCTATTGTTACACCCGTCCTGAACTTTTGGCAGACATTTGAAAATTTCGAGTCCGTTGATATAATAATTTTACTGATCATTGTTGGTAAATAGATAGTTCATTCATAAGAATATATATGGTGACTGTTTGCACCAGAAATTATAATTAGACAAGGAGTTGGGAATACCTGAGCATTACGTCACAATTTACCGGCCGGCTCTGAGCGAGACAATAGACCAACGGCGAGTGACACTGAAGGGAAAAATACCCATCTAAAGCGAACACCTCCTTTACCAATTTTTTTAACTGAAAATTCTTTTGTGGGTGAGGGCTGAATATTCTATGTCTGACCTGACACTTTTACCCTCAATATGGAAATTAAAGCCTACGGTCTGTGTGATCAAACTTAGACTCCTCCTTCGGTCTATATGATCAAACTTAGACTCCTCCTTCGGTCTGTGTGATCAAACTTAGACTCATCCTTCGGTCTGTGTGATCAAACTTAGACTCCTCCTTCGGTCTATGTGATCAAACTTAGACTCCTCATTCGGTCTGTGTGATCAAACTTAGACTCATCCTTCGGTCTGTGTGATCAAACTTAGACTCATCCTTCGGTCTGTGTGATCAAACTTAGACTCATCCTTCGGTCTGTGTGATCAAACTTAGACTCATCCTTCGGTCTGTGTGATCAAACTTAGACTCATCCTTCGGTCTGTGTGATCAAACTTAGACTCATCCTTCGGTCTATGTGATCAAACTTAGACTCCTCCTTCGGTCTGTGTGATCAAACTAGACTCATCCTTCGGTCTGTGTGATCAAACTTAGACTCCTCCTTCGGTCTGTGTGATCAAACTTAAGACTCCTCCTTCGGTCTGTGCGATCAAACTTAGACTCCTCCTTCGGTCTATGTGATCAAACTTAGACTCCTCCTTCGGTCTGTGTGATCAAACTTAGACTCATCCTTCGGTCTGTGTGATCAAACTTAGACTCCTCCTTCGGTCTATGTGATCAAACTTAGACTCCTCCTTCGGTCTATGTGATCAAACTTAGACTCATCCTTCGGTATGTGTGATCAAACTTAGACTCCTCCTTCGGTCTGTGTGATCAAACTTAGACTCCTCCTTCGGTCTGTGTGATCAAACTTAGACTCCTCCTTCGGTCTGTATGATCAAACTTAGACTCCTCCTTCGGGCTGTGTGATCAAACTTAGACTCCTCCTTCGGTCTGTGTGATCAAACTTAGACTCCTCCTTCGGTCTATGTGATCAAACTTAGACTCCTCCTTCGGTCTGTGTGATCAAACTTAGACTCCTCCTTCGGTCTGTGTGATCAAACTTAGACTCCTCCTTCGATCTATGTGATCAAACTTAGACTCCTCCTTCGATCTGTGTGATCAAACTTAGACTCCTCCTTCGGTCTATGTGATCAAACTTAGACTCCTCCTTCGGTCTGTGTGATCAAACTTAGACTCCTCCTTCGGTCTGTGTGATCAAACTTAGACTCCTCCTTCGGTCTGTGTGATCAAACTTAGACTCCTCCTTCGGTCTATGTGATCAAACTTAGACTCATCCTACTGTATTGCCAACTATCTTACTTGTTTTACCGCAGTATACAAGGAATTATTTATATTCTAGTATACTGCAAATGGCAAAATGTGCAAATTTTTCGTGAAAAGCAATATATTCCCATGTGATGAAAAGTTGATGAAAAATACCTGGCAAAAATGCGTTGGCCTATGAATTAATCATAGCAGGCAATACCTGCAAGTCGCCTGCATGAGACTGACACGCAAGGAAAATGAGTCCACCGTATGACAGCTAGGGGCATGCTAAAACGCTATTAATGTAGAAAAAGATTAATAATTTCCAAAATAGTTCAAGACTATACCAACGAGAGCGCGGACCTTTGCTTCATTTTAGTATATTATTGTTGTCCCAGAAGGGTCATATAATATCTGTATACGAATTGGCATATCCTTGCTCTCGTCATATGTAAATGTGCACATAAAGAAAATCATTACGTCAAACAATTCGACCCATTATAACGCATCTTGACTTCTTTATATGTAATAATATTACTTGGTAAAGCAGATGGGTGTACTAGGATTGTGGTTTTTACGTTAAGAAATTTGTAACTTGTGTAAGCCCCTCAGATTCTGTCTTGTCGTTTTCGATGAGCATATGATGAATTTAACTTATAATTTCTGGGACTATAGAAGTAGTATAGTCTACGGATTTAAAGTCTTATTTTCCAGGGAGGTAACTCTTGATTCCCGTGGAGCTTCCGACAGGGGGCGCCACCAGCTCAAGAGACCAAAAACTACCTCCAAGACAGAAAAGTTCCAATGGGGAGGTAACTCTTGATGCACTTTTGTGATTTTTGGCAAATTCCGGGTTATCTTCCCTGATTCGAACATTTGCATATTAAATCTATACGGGAAAACGCCTGTATGGGGTATGGGGGTGGTCATTTTTATTTTTTTTCATGTTACTATGGGTTGTTTGGTCTTGTTTTCTTCGTCTCGCCACGTAGAGCACGACTTTCGAAAAATACCAGGTAGGTCTGTATATAGGCCCATATAGCCCCATACTGGGAAATTCACACATGTTCATTGCAATATGGGTTGTTTGGTCTTGTTTTCTTCGTCTCGCTATGTAGAACACGATGGGAAGGGTCTCGGAGGTAGGCGGTGAATTTTTTTGAAAAGTACCGGGTAGGTCTGTATATAGGTCCATAGGCCTACTAGCTATGGGGGTATAAGTCCATACTGAATGGACGTTTTGGGGTCTAGGTACCGGTGAGCCCCTACTGGTCCTGTGGTGTCGTATGAGGTCTTATTTTGAAGCTCTCGTGGAGGAGCATCCGACTGGACTAATGTATCGTCCGTTTTCAATATTCTGCGTATGCGCAGTCTGGCCGTAGTATAGAAAGTAGGCATTTGGGGGTGCGTGGGGGGGGTTTGGGGTAGAGATGGACCACTATTGGTCCAAATGGGGTGTGGGTGGTGTCAAAGTGAAGCTTTTGTGGTGTAGAGTCAGAATGGCGTGTTTTTTATTGCAAGTCTCGTCAATCTGCGCATGCACAGTTGGGTATAGTAAGTAATTTGTGTGTAGTTTGGGGTAGAGAGGGACCATCCTTGGTCCGAATGCGTTGTGGGAGGTGTCATTTTGTAGCTCTCGGGGTGTAGACCTCGATTTGAGGGCTGTCCACAGCATCTGTAACGTCATCGGTGACGTCATCAGTAGGAGTTATAGCGAAAGTGAGCATTTTGGGGAAGTGAAGGAAGGTATTTGGGGTAGAAATGGACAATCTTTGGTCCGATTGCGTCGTGTGGGGTGTCATCTTGTAGCTCTCGGGGCGAAGACCCCGATTTGAGGGCTGTCCATGTCATCTGTGACGTCATCGGTGACGTCATCAGTACGAGTAGTAGCGAAAGTGGTCATTTTGGGGCAGTGAAGGAAGGTATTTGGGGTGGAGATGGACCATCCTTGGTCCGAATGCGTCGTGTGGGGTGTCATTTTGTAGTTCTCGTGGTGCAGACCCCTATTTGAGAAATGTCCGCGTCATCTGTCACGTCATCGGTGACGTCATCAGTACGAGTAGTAGCAAAAGTGGGCATTTTGGGGTGTGAAGGAAGGTGTTTTGGGGTAGACATGGACCATCCTTGGTCCGAATGCATCGTGTGAAGTGGCATCTTGTAGCAACGCCCGCCAACGCCAAGCTCAACGCTTCAACGCCCTGGTGAATTCGCCCAAAAGCTCTGTTTTTTATGGAATATATTGTCACTAATTCATTGGAAATGCAGTGACGCCCGTCAACGTCCATCGTTACGCCTTAACGCCCTAGCATAACGCCTTGACGCCATGATATAGACAACAACAACAAGGATGACAGATGACAGAACAACAACAACAAGTTTTCATATAGTTTATTCTCCCCAATGTTACATCACACCCACGCTGGGGGAGCCGCGTTGGGTATGTTTACAATTCAAGAAGACTCTTGTCCAATCAGAGGCCGCCATTTGGCGCTGTATCTGTCATATTCGTTCTGGCCCGTTAGATGTATTCTCTGCTGCTCTTGTCCAATCAGAAGCCGGCGTTTGAGAAAGTCCCATCTACGGTCATGTTCGCTTTTGGCCTAAGTGTCGTCGGGCAGTCCAGGATATTGTTCTGAAACAGTTGTTTGCGCTTCTGATCGCATTTTCCAGGGCCTCGGTGGGTGGTAGCCCCATATCCTCTTCCAAGTGACGCTTGATCTTCATGATGGACCTGTGCGTGGGGTCGCCTTTCATTTCAAGCGATAGTAAGGTACACTGCTCATAAATCGCCATGGCTGTTTTCCTGATGCAGGGGCGCATTTGGGTGTACGCCTGTTGTAAGTTATCCTGTCCGGCGTCCTCGATCGCTGCAGCGTGAGTATTGATAGCTGCTGTCACAATACGATCCCAGAAGGTAGGTTCTGCCTCACTTTTCTGGGATGTAGGCTGACTATCTGAGGTCAAGCTCTCAATATCAGTAGACAGACTGTCAGCAATCTCTGTTTCAGTATCAGTCGATACACTCTCAGCAGTCTCTGTATCAGCATCCGCCTTAACGGACTCCTCGGAGTCTTCAATCACATGTATATTTTTCTGGTGTCGCATCTTATCGTAATGACTGGTGAACGTGCGTTCGCATTCAGAACAAGTATAAACCATGTTGACGGTTGAACATCGACTGTGCGTGTTTTGGGAATACACTTGCTTTCATAAACAGTAACGTCCGCCAACGCCCACTGTTACGCCTTAACGTCCTATCTGTACGCCTTAACGCTCGTCTCAACGCCGTAACATCCATCTCAACGCCTTAGCACACTTTCTTAACACTTTAACGTCGTTTAATGATGCGTTCGAACAAATGTTTCTTTTGTGCTATTGCTCGACAGGTCGACATACTGCTGACGTAAAGCCCGTCGTAGTCTGGGTGCCAATCTGTTACGGGCTAAAATTGCGGCTTCCTCTTTCGAATACCCTTTGTGGTGAAACTTGTATTCTGTGACCCTCAACATCTCGCCCATCTCGGCGTCCATACTTTCTTTGAAAAAATCCTTCCATAGCCTCGAGTTCACATTATGTTCATTCCTTTGTACAGGTTCGGGTTGGTCCTTCACGGTTGGGTGATATTCCGGGACTGATGGTATGAAGCGGACCCGCTGTATGGGGGTGGGATGCTGCTGCTGGACGGGTGCTGCCAGGTGTGGACTCGGCGGATGGTGTAGGGGTATATGACGTTGCGGTGATCCCTCACCGGGTAACAGGTGGGCCGTCAGCCGACGATCTTCGGGGGTATGGGCTTTTAAATCTACGAACAGGTAGCCGTACGGGCGACTTGTCGCCCCTTGAAACGCCTGCATGAAATTGTCGATGTTCTGAGGATAGGATTTGTGCTCTGTCAATGGGATTGGAGAACAACACAAAGCATTGGCAGTTCAAGGCCATATCTCTGGACGCCTTCCCTTGAGGAAAGAGATTCTGGGTCAAATAGATGACGGACAGATTCCGATGATGGAATCCTTTTGTAAACAAGTCGACGACGTGTGAATTGTCCTTGGCCGCACTCATCAGATCATCTAGCACTACCACGTTGGTCTGCTCGGGGTCAAAGTAATGCAGTTCGTTTATGTGGTGAGGAATCCCTGGGACGAAGCTCACATTCTGTAACCTGGTAGTTTCGTAGGCGGGCTGCTATTGGCTATAACACCAAACAACACGTGTCGGACCTGGGGTTGTCACACCTTCCTCTAAGAACTTCATCACCCAGGACGTCTTTCCACACGCCGTAGGGCCGCTCACCGTCATCGTATAGGGATGCTCTACTGCTCTTGTTGGACCTATAGCGGGACTCGGCCTGAGCATACTATCGCGGAAAGAGAAGGTTCTCTGACAGAACGTACACGTACACGACATGTTCATCAGTCGACCAATACATATGGACTGATGAGGGACACATGTTCATTCCTATATTTACAGACACCACCACCAACACTACCACCACCACACCACCACCGCCAATACCACCACACATCACTATTACCACCACCACACACCAGTTCTACCACCACCACCACCACCACACACCAGTAACCACCACACACACCACCACCACTACAGCAACCACCACACACACCACCACCGGGCGTTGACTCCCGTCAACGCCACCACCACCACCACCACCACACACCACCACCACCACCACCACCGGGCGTTGACGCCCGTTGACGCCCGTCAATGCCATCACCACCACCACCACCACACACCACCACAAACCACCACCATCACCACCGGACATTCACGCCCGTCAACGCCCGATGGTGGTGGTGGTAGCTCTCGTGGGGCGGGGCTGAGTGAGTGTGTGAGTGAGTGTGTGAGTGAGTGTGTGAGTGAGTGAATGGGTGAGTGAGTGAGTGAGTGAGTGGGTGAGTGAGTGAGTGAGTGAGTGAGTGAGTGAGTGAGTGAGTGAGTGAGTGAGTGAGTGAGTGAGTGAGGCGTGCACAACACCCGTCAGGCGTCCCCAACGTCCGTCTTAACGCATGGATGCACAAACGACGGTGAGTGAGTGAGTGAGTCGTCCGGTTCCGGTCTCGTGACAGTAAACATGGAAAAGCCCGGGTGTAAGATGAGGACCCGGATGTAAAACCACAGTACCCACGGAAGTGACCTTTGACCCTGCGCTACTCGGAAGTGATGTCATCGTTCGCAGGCGCGCACACACACACATACCTGGTGCACCCTGCCACCTGTCTTGTGACAACTTTCGGTTCCGGTCACGTGAGAATAAACATGGAAAAACCCGGATGTAAGATGAGGACCCGGATGTAAAACAAACCGGACGATACATTGGTCCAGTCGGATCCCACTCACTCATTCACTCCTCGTCCTCCTCCTGCTCCGCCCGTCAACGCCCGGTGGTGGTGGTGGTGGTGGAGGTGGTGGTGGTGGTGTGTGATGGTGGTGGTGGTGCGACGGGCGTCAACGACCTGTGGTGTGTGGTGGTGGTGGTGGTGGTGGTGGTGGTAGAACTGGTATGTGGTGGTGTTGGTGGTGTGTGGTGGTGTCTGTACATAGGTGGCGCCCCGTCGGAAGTAGTAGGTCAATATCGGGGCGCCACCTGTCTTGTGACAACTTCCGGTTCCGGTCACGTGACAGTAAACATGGGAAAACGCGGATGTAAGATGAGGACCCGGATGTAAAACAAATCGAACGATACATTAGTCCAGTCGGATGCCACTCACTCACTCACTCACTCACCGTCGTTAGTGCGTCCATGCGTTAAGACGGGCGTTGGGGACGTCTCAAGGGCGTTGTGCACGCCTCACTCACTCACTCACTCACTCACTCACTTATAGATATGGTATAATACAGCAAATATATGGTATAATGCAAACACCCCACAGGACGCATGCGGACCAAGTATGGTCCATCTCCACAACAAATACCTTCCTTCACCGTCCCAAAATGCCCATTTTGCCTACTACTCTTACTGATGACGTCACCTGAGTGCCAAGTTTTATAATTGGCTGGCTGCCAATTTTTATATTGGTCGAGTACCCATTGGTGAATCCATCAGGCGTGACCTTAGAGCGGGTGAGATCGGGGGTTTCGGGTTTCCCCATGGACGAGCAGATACAGGTCAGTACATGTCTATCATACGATCAAAGACCCGATGTAGACAAGAGCCCGGATATAGGTCAACCATCACACCCGATTCACGCATACCGGAAGTGACGTCATACACTTGCGCAGAAACATTTCGAAGACTCAATATACTCGGTGATAGAGGCATTCTCCTTTCGGTGACTCAATATACACGAAATACTACCATTCTACAATGTTAAGAGATAGAGGCATTCTCTTTTGAGGAGGAGGAGGGGGAGGAGGAGAAGGAGGAGGAGGAAGAGGAAGAGGAGGAGCAGGATGAGGAGGAGGAGGAGGAGGAATGAATGAATAAGAATCATATTAGGTCACACCGAGCAAAGATGGAACTTTCTAAAAGGGCGACTTCCGATTAGACAAGAGCAGCCGAGATTACATCTAACGGGCAAGAACGAATATGACAGATACAGCGCCAAATGGCGGTCTCTGATTGGACAAGAGTCTTCTTGAACTGTAAACACACCCAACGCGGCTCCCCCGGCGTGAGTATGATGTAACACTGGGGAGAATAAACTATATGAAAACTTGTTGTTCTTGTTGTTCTCTCATCCGTCATCCTTGTTGTTGTTGTTGTTGTTCTCTCTCCGGTCTATATCATGGCGTCAATGCGTTATGCTAGGGCGTTAAGGCGTAACGACGGGCGTTGAAGGGCGTCAGTGCATTTCCAATGAATTAGTGACAGTTCCATGAAAATCACAGCTTTTAGGTTAATTCACCAGGGCGTTGAAGCGTTAAGCTTGGCGTTGGCGGGCGTTGCTACAAGATGACACCTCACACGACGCATTCGGACCACTAGTGGTCCATCTCTACCCCAAAACACCTTCCTTCACACCCACAAAATGCCCACTTTGGCTACTATTCCTACTGATGACGTTACCGATGACGCCACAGATGACGTAAACATACCTCAAATAGGGGTCTGCACAACGAGAGCTACAAAATGACACCTCACACGACGCATTCGGACCAATAGTGGTCCATCTCTACCCCCAAACACACCCTCACGCACCCCACAAAATGACCACTTTTGCTATCACTCGTACTGATGACGTCACCGATGACGTCACAGATGCAGTGGGCATCCCTCAAATCGGGGTCTACACCCCGAGAGCTACAAAATGACACCCCACACGACGCATTCGGACCAAGGATGGCCCATCTCTACCCCAAACACTCCCCCACGCACCCCCGAAATTACCACTTTCGCTACTACTCGTACTGATGACGTCATCGATGATGTCACAGATGCTGTGGACATCCCTCAAATCGTGGTCTATACCACGAAAGCTACAAAAGGACACCCCACACGACGCATTCGGACCAAGGATGGTCCCTCTCTACCCCAAACACACCTCCACGCACCCACTAAAATGGCCACTTTACTTACTCCGCCCAACTGCGCATGCGCAGATTGACGCGACTTGCAATAAAAAACACGCCATTCTGACTCTACCCCACAAAAGCTTCACTTTGACACCTCCACGACCCATTTGGACCAATAGTGGTCCATCTCTACCCCAAACACACCCCCACGCACCCCCCCAAAATGCCTGTTTTCTATATTACGGTCAGACTGCGCATGCGCAGAGACCAGTCGGATGCTCCTCCACGAGAGCTTCAAAATAAGACCTCATACAACACCATAGAACCAATAGGGGCTCACCTAGACCCCAAAACGTCCACCCAGTATGGACCTATCCACTGAGCCAGTAGGCCTATGGGGCTATATACAGACCCACCCGGTACTTTTCAAAAAAATTCACCGCTTACCTCCGAGACCCTTCCCATCGTGTTTTTCGTGGCGAGACGAAGAAAACAAGACCAAACAACCCATAGTAAAATCCACAAAAAAAATCCCTGTATGGACCTATCCCCCCATGGCCAGTATTGGATTATATGGGCCTATATACAGACCCACCCGGTACTTTTCAAAAGATTTCACCGCTTAACTTCGAGACCGCTCCCATCGTGTTTTTCGTGGCGAGTCCCACGAAAAATTTCCCAGTATGGACCTATACCCCCATAGCCAGTATGGGCCTATATACAGACCTACCCGGTACGTTTCGAAAAATTTCACCGCTTACCTCCGAGACCCTTCCCATCGTGTTCTACATGGCGAGACGAAGAAAGCAAGACCAAACAACCCATAGTAACATCCAAAAAAGAAATGACACCCCCATACCCCATACAGGCATTTCCCCGTATAGATTTAATATGCAAATGTTCGAATCAGGGGAGATAACCCGGAATTTGCCAAAAATCACAAAAGTGCATCAAGTGTTACCTCTCCATTGGAACTCTTCTGTGTTGGAGGTAGTTTTTGGTCTCTTGAGCCAACCTCCGAACAGCGCATGTCAGCTGAACAACTGTCGTCTGGCTACATTCCCTGTCCGCAATTGAAATATCATAAACACGCTCTCAGCGTTGAGATTACTTCGCTAATACAAACCTTCTTCTATCGCTGTAATAACCTCATTAATGCATTAACAAAATATCTCCGAAAATCTGTTTATTAATAACCTACACTGATTTCACTGCTAACGAGTTTATGTTATTCGATTTTTGTTTGTATTTCGCATGAATATAGTCCTTGCGTATGGACTGCCGTAGTGAGTGATGCGATGGATGTATTACCTACGGTGGAGGGGTGACAGCTTGTCAGGCGATCACTTGTCGACTGCACAGCATTGTCGCTGAACGCAAATCAAAGCGCCGTTTTCTAATTAATTGTTCTAGATATGCTATATGTGCATGTTGTTATGACAGTCTTTCTGTCATCAGGTTAGTTAACGAATAAAACAATGTACCTCCTGTTTATCACTCACTAGCCTTTCCCCCCTACATCGCTGTACTGTTTGGAAGGTCCCCTTTTCAAATCGAGAATTGACCAATCGACACATCAGTTCGCCAGTAGACTGTTTCATCTATCTACTGGACTGCGGTCAGGGGTGTATTACCCCTGTTATGAGGATGCTCTTGAGCTGGTGGCGTCCCCTGTCGGAACTACTTTTGACCTCCACGTGACCTCCACAGGAATCGAGAGTTACCTCCCTGGAAAAAAGACTTTAAATTCGTAGACTATACTACTTATAGATTTCAGATCCACATGCCGTATACTTGTTTCGGATGATCTCATGGGCTGCCTCAAATCAGGCTTGTGAGCATGAAAATCTACTTGAGAATTTATCTGGTTTTCCATATCCTCTTTGGACGATGTCTACCTTTAGCTTTTAGTTTCTTTGATGCTCCATATAAGATTACCACCAGTGGCCACAGATAACACAGCTATACTGCACTAAATAATTCATTCTTCAAACGACACAGCGGGTACGTTTCAAGAGAATGTTTCCACATATTGTTTCCACACATTGTTTCATTCTATTCCCCGTTAGTGAGACGAGACAGGTTTTTCTTCCAGAAATAGATTTCTGTACTTGCCGTAAATATAAGCCATTCGCTACTCAAAGTATATTGGAATGTAAGATTTACCTAATCATCAAAGGATGTACTAGTATATCGTATGTGTCACATCTGGTTGGCGATATTTCCCAGTTCGGTCCAATCACCATATCTATTCCACACGGGAATCATACATGAAGATATAGCTACTTGAGATAAAACAACGATTTTGGGTCCTATATTCTGCCAATGAGAAGTACATTAGCAGAGAAGCACGATGTATGCCCAACCCAAAACAATCTTTTAAACAAATATGTGCCTCCGTCGTGGGTCTTGGTTACAGTGTAACTAAGTGTGTGTGTTAATTTCCAGATATTTTCTGGAAAACACTTTTTCTCTAGAATAACTGTATAAACTCATCCAAGTAGGCTCCATCTCTGTTAGGCCGCACAGTAAAATAGCACTTCTTTCACAGTCGTCCAATTGGAAAA
Source organism: Hanleya hanleyi (assembly GCA_036873755.1). Taxonomy (NCBI): domain Eukaryota; kingdom Metazoa; phylum Mollusca; class Polyplacophora; order Lepidopleurida; family Hanleyidae; genus Hanleya; species Hanleya hanleyi. Next base: position 20,849 of record JAVTVY010022630.1, on the reverse strand, counting down.
GCGATGTATATGAAGTTAAATATCATCTCCATTTCTTAGATACAAGCAAATCATCAGATATCATTTTCCCGGAACCCCATGATGTTATATCAATGACAGCCAGCTTTGTGTTTTAACCGGTACATTTCTAGAATGATTTCCGGTACGGCACGATATTCACTGTCGTTATTTGGCTGTTTAGATAACCCAAGGGGGAAATCTTATATCCGGCCACGGAATTCTTGTCATCAATCAAAGCCAATTTACGTGTAGAATTTAGTTTTAATCCCGCAAAAAATCGTTAACCCAGTGTGATTGCGTAGCTGCATGGTGTAACTCGTTAACCCAGTGTGATTGCGTAGCTGCATGGTGCAACTCGTTAACCCAGTGTGATTGCGTAGCTGCATGGTGTAACTCGTTAACCCAGTGTGATTGCGTAGCTGCATGGTGTAACTCGTTAACCCAGTGTGATTGCGTAGCTGCATGGTGTAACTCGTTAACCCAGTGTGATTGCGTAGCTGCATGGTGCAACTCGTTAACCCAGTGTGATTGCGTAGCTGCATGGTGTAACTCGTTAACCCAGTGTGATTGCATAGCTGCATGGTGCAACTCGTTAACCCAGTGTGATTGCGTAGCTGCATGGTGTAACTCGTTAACCCAGTGTGATTGCGTAGCTGCATGGTGTAACTCGTTAACCCAGTGTGATTGCGTAGCTGCATGGTGCAACTCGTTAACCCAGTGTGATTGCGTAGCTGCATGGTGTAACTCGTTAACCCAGTGTGATTGCGTAGCTGCATGGTGTAACTCGTTAACCCAGTGTGATTGCGTAGCTGCATGGTGCAACTCGTTTCCGTTCTGCTAAAACAAAGAAGTCATTTTTAGAGGTATTTATGAACACTGTTTGCAATTAACGGTCCGCCAACTTAGTAGAAGCTTCTCAAGGGATCGAAGCAAACACCAGAGAGCGTGAAACAATAAAAAAATACAAAAGAAAAGATCCCATATTCCCAAGATTACAATGAGAACTCAATTCCCTTCATTGTATGGCTGTGTATGTCACGTGTCCGTTGTTTTCAGAGTATAGTTTTATTTCCAGTAACCTGTGTTGTATGTCGATATATTTCAAATTTGATAAGTTCACATGTATTTGCTTTGTGAGTTTTATGTCATCTTAATAAGCCTCTGATATATCACAGCTTTTTCATTTGGGTGAATATACTGCTTGCTTTTATGTTAATTGAGTATATTTTTACTCAACATATGATATGTAAAGTCTCACCTTGTTCTTTCTTATCTTCACGTGTTGTAATGGTTTTACTCTTCCTTATTTTGTGCGTACATGGTCCTATTTTGTCTTTACATCTATGTAATGTTACAGACGATCAATAGCTCCTTGTAGCTAAAGTTTTGTGTTCTTAACCTGTCATCTCTAAATAAATCTTACTCGAAATTTTCTTCAAAGCCGGTCTAAATAAATGCAGCTGCAATAAAAGCGCGGCTGAGATACTAAGACTACGTCCGAGATTCCTCGGTATTCTTGGGTCTGAATGTTGGTTGTCGACGAATTCTTTCCTATGGTGGTTTTTTAGTCGCCAGAATTCGTCAATTTTTTCCACCTCTTGCATATTGGCCAAATCTAATAACATATTGACTCGGAGTGACGTGTACGCCTTCTCGGTCAATGAAAATAGCTGCTGGATTGGCCGTTACGTTTACACTTGCAGGTTACACACCACTAACTGATTCTTGCACCGAGGGTTATCTCGAAGAATAGAAGAACGGCTACAGCGATTGGACCATATTAATTCCGGAAGTGAACTATTTTGTGTAATACTTTTCATTTATCTCTCTAAAATAAATTCAGGAAATTTGTATTACACACCCCTGCCGTCGCCATGGTGATTTCTATTCTATCACATATCTTCCCCAGCTGTGGCTTGGGAAAATGGTACATAAGGTCACCTCAATTTTTTTATACGTTTGGAGGCAATGAAAATAGCTGTTGGAGTAGCCGTTAAGTTCACACTCGCTGGTTACACACCACTAACGGATTTTTGCACCAAGGGTCATCTCGGTGAATAGAAGACCGGTGTGGAGGCTAAGAATGTCCGGTGGCTAAGAGTGTCTGGGTCCCATGTCCTATCCCAGCTAGAACACCCTAACCCTCTCCACATTGGGGCCAAATGTCCGTTCTTGGTTGCAATAGAAAAGGATATTAAAAGGGACACTAATCACCAGAACATTCTTATCCATCACACCGGCTACAGCGATTGGACCATATTCATTCCGAAAGTGAATTGTTTTGTGTAATACTTTTTATTAATCTCTCTACAATGGTTGATCTTTGTAACTTAGAAGTTTCTTGGTCACCTTGTTAATAAAAAAATAAATTCAGGATTTTATTACACACCCCCGTCGCCATGGTGATTTCTATTCTATGACATATCTCCCTCCAGCTGTCACCTCAATTTTTTATACGTTTGAAGGCAGAAACCAGGTTATCTGACAATATATGTTATTAATCGCGGGGAAATATTGGGAATAGACTTTTCTGAGCATGTTTCAGGCCAATTTACTACATAAATAGCAAGGAGATCATTAGTGGGTGTGCAAACTGTTTGACAGCAGTCCTGAGATAGTTGAAACTAAAGCAAAATATTCACTCTATCACATATTATATGTTATATTCTAGCTGCATTCGCCGAGTTAACAAGAAGGAAATGAGACGTCCAGGTCATATAATAGTCACTTGATATCGGTCATTCTGTCGAGATGAATATTGTTTTCTTATGGTCACAAAATCACACGTATACTTGAATATCCGAAAGGCTACTCTGAGAGAACTAAAGTAGATGTCATTGGCTGTATCATTGGCTGTACAATTGGCTGTTTCATTGTTAGCTGTATCATTGGCTGTATCATTGTTGGCTGTATCATTGGCTGATGTATCAATGTTGGCTGTATAATTGGCTGTATCATTGTTGGCTGTATCATTGGCTATATCATTGTTGGCTGTATCATTGACTGTATCATTGTTGGCTGTATCATTGGCTGTATCATTGGTTGTATCATTGGCTGTATCATTGGCTGTATCATTGTTGGCTGTGTCATTGGCTATATCATTGGCTGTATCATTGTTGGCTGTATCATTGGCTGTATCATTGGCTGTATCATTGGCTATATCATTGGATGTATCATCATTGGCTGTGTCATTGGCTGTATCATTGGATGTATCATTAGGTGTATCATTGTTGGCTGTTTCATTGGCTGTATCATTGCTGGCTGTATCAGTGGCTGTATCATTGGCTATATCATTGGCTGTATCATCATTGGCTATATCATTGGATGTATCATTAGGTGTATCATTGTTGGCTGTTTCATTGGCTGTATCATTGTTGGCTGTATCAGTGGCTGTATCATTGGCTATATCATTGGCTGTATCATCATTGGCTATATCATTGGCTGTATCGTTGGATGTATCATTAGGTGTATCAATGTTGGCTGTTTCATTGGCTGTATCATTGTTGGCTGTATCAGTGGCTGTATCATTGGCTATATCATTGGCTGTATCATCATTGGCTGTATCATTGGCTGTATCATTGGCTATATCATTGGATGTATCATCATTGGCTGTGTCATTGGCTGTATCATTGGATGTATCATTAGGTGTATCATTGTTGGCTGTTTCATTGGCTGTATCATTGTTGGCTGTATCAGTGGCTGTATCATTGGCTATATCATTGGCGGTATCATCATTGGCTGTGTCATTGGCTGTATCATTGTTGGCTGTGTCATTGGCTATATCATTGGCTGTATCATTGTTGGCTGTATCATTGGCTATATCATTGGCTGTATCATCATTGGCTGTGTCATTGGCTGTATCATTGTTGGCTGTGTCATTGGCTATACCATTGGCTGTATCATTGTTGGCTGTATCATTGGTTGTATCATTGGCTGTATCATTGGCTGTATCATTGTTGGCTGTGTCATTGGCTGTATCATTGGCTATATCATTGGATGTATCATCATTGGCTGTGTCATTGGCTGTATCATTGGCTGTATCATTAGGTGTATCATTGTTGGCTGTTTCATTGGCTATATCATTGGCTATATCATTGGCTGTATCATTGTTGGCTGTATCAGTGGCTGTATCATTGGCTATATCATTGGCTGTATCATCATTGGCTGTGTCATTGGCTGTATCATTGGGTGTATCATTGTTGGCTGTGTCATTGGCTATACCACTGGCTGTATCATTGTTGGCTGTATCATTGGCTGTATCATTGGTTATATCATTGGATGTATCATCATTGGCTGTGTCATTGGCTGTATCATTGGCTGTATCATTGGATGTATCATTGGCTGTATCATTGGCTATATCATTGGCTGTATCATTGGCTGTATCAGTGGCTATATCATTGGCTGTACCATTGGCTGTATCAGTGGCTGTATCATTGGCTGTATCATTGGCTATATCAGTGGCTGTATCAGTGGCTGTATCAGTGGCTATATCATTGGCTGTATCATTGGCTGTATCAGTGGCTGTATCAGTGGCTATATCATTGGCTGTATCATTGGCTATATCATTGGCTATATCATTGGCTGCATCATTGGCTATATCATTGGCTGTATCAGTGGCTGTATCAGTGGCTATATCATTGGCTGTATCATTGGCTGTATCAGTGGCTTTTTCAGTGGCTATATCAGTGGCTGTATCATTGGCTATATCATTGGCTGTATCAGTGGCTGTATCAGTGGCTATATCATTGGCTGTATCATTGGCTATATCAGTGGCTGTATCATTGGCTGTATCATTGGTTATATCATTGGATGTATCATCATTGGCTGTGTCATTGGCTGTATCATTGGATGTATCATTGGCTATATCATTGGCTGTATCATCATTGGCTGTATCATTTGATGAATCAAACATAAGCTTCAGATCTGACATTTCCCAGCCAGCCATCATTCATAAAGCAGTTTCGCGTTCATAATCAAAAGGCCGTATTCATAAACACTAGGCACTAAATTTCTAACAGGCATAAAATATTGATAAATACTTAAACACATGTTATCATTTCGCAAGACAGAAATGGCCATCATTTTTGAATGATTTCGGCAAAACGTCATAGCTTATGACGTATAACTGACAAGTATTCGTTTGAATTCCAGATTCGTATTCTAGAAATATTACACTTTGCTTGTGGCTACGGTACGGAGTTTCTCTGTTTCAGCTAATCAGATCACATAGTTTGTAGTAGGTATGTAGATTAAATATAAAGATGCCACCTCCTTCGTTGATACTGACCGGAGGACTGATGAAATGGAAGACTGAAGCAGCTGTGTTTGCACAATTTTAAAATACCGTCATAATAAATCAGCTGTAATTCATTCATTTTCCTTACGATTCTGGAATTCTGGCTATAGTTGTGATTGTGAATCGTCGAACTTTATCTATACACCATGCAAACCTATTGTGACTGGTAACCTTGATGTAGTAAGTGATAAGGACCTAAGATTACTCCTGATGAAGGAGCCTAAATATAGAGAGCCGAAAAAAATAAACCCGACGGCCGACCAGGAGATAGTCCTATCTGCATTGGAACAGTACGTTATTGATTGGTCCAAGCGAGAACATTTTGAACCTACAGTACTCGCTGATTGGCTGAAACTCACCAAGAGCAAGGTCGTTGAAACAATCCGCCATATTGACAGAAGTACCCTTCCCCAAGCAAAACAAGTACTGAGAAACCTCAATTCGCAAGAAGTTATAGCAAATCTCCAGAGTAAATTTGCCTTAGTCCAAGCAGACAAAGCTCCAAATAATATGATATTCATATGTAAATATTACTATTATCAGGTGTTGGTTAAAGAATTGAGTGTAAACATATTTCCGTCAAATACGTCTGCTTACTCCCAAACTGCATTTACTCTGGAAGATTTGGTTAACAATCACAAAACGTTTCTCGGCATATAGGCATTCCAATGGGTATCAATTGTGTGTGCACCCGTTGGCTGACCTATACATGTTCTCTTATGAATATGACTATATGCAGGCGCTTTCAAAAACCGATCCATTGAAAGCCCGTTCCTTCTCATTCACCAAACGCTATTTCTCGCTGTGGATAATCGCTATATAAATGACACAGTGAAGGATATATATATCCACCTTCACTGGATTTGAAGGAACTACAGATAGCCCTCAAGCACATCATATCTAGTATCCCTATAAAAATGAAGCGGCCCTTCCCTCTCGTCGACTTCATGACAAAAGAGATGATTACAATTTCTCACCTATAGCATTTGCTAGATCCTGTTAAATGTGACGATTTTAATCAACGTCACAAAACATTGTTGCAGAAACCTGTAAAACAGGGCTATACCACCAAGCGCCTCCACTCAAAATTTCTCAAATTTGGTGATACATATCGCATGCTGATAGCAAAATACGAGCGTAGCGTGCAAGATCGATGGCGTTAGGTTTCGTAACGTGTGTCTAATTCCGCTTAACCCGGTGCTAGGGACCGTATGAACTCATGTACTTCAAGATCTTCATGGTGCTCATATAAACAGTCACAATCAAAGCCTAACTGAGATACATAATCAAAGCCTGACTGAGATACATCATTCTCTCGATGGCGACTTTACAACGAATATTATTGATTAAGAATACTGATCAGCGATACGGATTTGATATTTTTGGAACCTCATGATGTCTTGTTGGCACCATTTAAAACTGTTGACCGCTTCTCTCTTGCAGAAAACTAACCTATATTTATCTATACTATGATTGTCTTTTTGAATTTGAGGCTAATACTGTTATCTGGAATATGGAATAGGTCTTTGGATTATGGACGCGGATATTCTTTAATGGACGACGGCTGAATTTTGAATGACGGACCAGTCGCTTGTAATTACATTATTTCAAAATCGCACCGGGCCACGCTGTCAAAATGTGAGATGGAGTGCCCGACTTCTGAGGAATGTAAAAATCCGCATGCACTATCCCACTTTTTCTGCATTTAGAAATGAGAATCATTCACATCCACGAAATTTAGTTAACTATTCAAAATTAGGTAATTTGGTGATCAATTGGATATAAAACTGATTCCCTTGACCTTGACCTTGACCTTGTGGGAGTTCAAACCTTGTAATATACGGTGTCCCTAAGTCCCTAGTCACTGACACAGAGTAAGATATGTAGGGCTCGAGGTACTGCACGCTACGATCGTATTTTGCCATCAGTCTGTGACTTGGTGGACGTTTCGTCCCCGAGGCCCGCCCCCTGTACAGACCTTTTGGTCTTTGATATATGTTGGCACTTGTGGGAAGTTGATGCTGGGTCGACATCGGGCCTTAGAGACTAGTCTTTTGTGTTAAATGCCGTCATTTACATCTGACGACGATACAGCTCACCAATCTCCAATGTACGAGTTGTCACAGCGAAACAGCTCACCAATTACCAGTATACGAGTTGTCAGAGCATTTCCATCATAGCTCTCTAGATTTGTATCTAATACCGCTTATGCCGGTGCTAGGGGCCGTGTGGTCATATCATCCAAGTTGCCACATGAACAGGTACAATAAAAGCGTACCTGAGATACAACACATATCACGAATCGTTAGATTCTTGGTATGTGCTTTAGAATAGGTTAACCAGAAGACTATTCTGTGAAGTCATGTGACGCAGTCAGTATGTCGGCACCTCTTCCCACTACCCTTATATGTGTTGTAATTGAACCAAACTTGAAGTGAGGGCCCTTGATAGCTTTACCTTATCAAATAAGTTATTGCAAATATGCTTTGTGGCAATGACTGAAATCGATTGACATCTAGGAACATCGTTGGCTTTCTCAAATCAGAGAAGGTGCATATCATTTACGGTGACATCGCCTATTATAACGTTAGGTAAATGCGAAGGATTGAGCTATTGAATGGTTTTAATATTGTAATAGATGTATCATATTGTCGTGTTCATGAAGAGAACAGATAGATTACAACACATATAAGGGAAGTGGGAAGAGGTGCCGACATACTGACAGAGCTACATGACTTCACAGTATAGTCTTCCGGTTAAACTATTCTAAAGCACATACCAAGAATCTAACGATTCGTGATATGTGTTGTATCTCAGGTACGCTTTTATTGTACCTGTTCATGTGGCAACTTGCATGATTTGACCACACGGCCCCTAGCACCAGCATAAGCGGTATTAGATACAAATCTAGAGAGCTATGATGGAAATGCTCTGACAACTCGTATATTGGTAATTGGTGAACTGTTTCGCTGTGACAACTCGTACACTGGGGATTGGTGAGCTGTATAGTCGTCAGATGAAAATGACGGCATTTAACACAAAAGACTAGTCTGTAAGGCCCGATGTCGACCCAGCATCAACTTCCCACAAATGCCAACATATATCAAAGACCAAAAGGTCTGTACAGGGGGCGGGCCTCGGGGACGAAACGTCCACCAGCAGAATCTCGCCATATACAGGTAAAAATTACAACACATATAAGGGAAGTGGGAAGAGGTGCCGACATACTGACAGAGTCACATGACTTCACAGTATAGTCTTCCGGTTAAACTATTTTAAAGCACATACCAAGAACGTAACGATTCGTGATATGTGTTGTATCTCAGGTAGTCTGGCAAAAGAGGTACAAATGTATAAAAGCAGAACGGAAGAAAGCCATTACAGCTTCTGACGAGCTCTAATACAGTTAATGAATTATGACGTCCAGTTCAGTCCCGGTGATGAGTTGCCTTGCTTTTGAAAAGGGACATCCATTCAGCGAGTACTGTAGGTGCCACTGGTCCTTGCCTTGATTCTTGATCACTCAGTCAGGTTCGTGTTGTTGTTGTTGTTGTTGTTGTTGTTGTTGTTGTTGTTGTTGTTGTTGTACAAAGATGCGCGCATATGTTTCTAGCTTTGTATTATGAAACTAGAGCCGGAGATGACGTACAAGCCAACGAAAATAAAGTAACTATCATCAGAATGGAGATAAATCTCGTGGATCCTTGCTGTCGTTAACATGACGGGACCCCATCCCTCAATCACACAGGTTTCTCTGTCCACCATCTTGTAGACCGCTTCATCATACTTTCTGCGGGAAAATCTGTTGACTAGATTAAACTGAATATTACGAGCTAGATATATTTGCTGCCGGTTCGAGGGGTCAAATCGTGCAGTTTCAAGATTTGGATTTATTGAGTATTATCACTATGCTGAAGAAATAACGAATCGGTTTCGTCCATTCTGACAGATAGAATCCTAGACCGATAAGCCAAAACGTGTATGATTCTTAGAAACAGACCTCGTTCACCATCGTTAGCGAGGAGAACGTATCATAGTTCAATGTTTAGTGACCGTCTTCCATGCTTTGCTATCCAGTCCATCTGAGTTGTCTTTGTAACTGTTCCACTTGATGAGTTCTGTGGAATCAATGCCCTTTAATTTCATCTTCCGGAAATCTTCACTATTCCGGACCTACCTCCTATGTTAAGAATTAATTTGCCAACTTTTGTCAACATCAAAATCTTTTGTTACAATATTGAAAGAGGTCTTACTGCATGTCATGCCTTCTGGTCCCGCTTTGCGCATTCTGGAAATATCAAACTGAACCGTTCACACAAGTACTACAGTTTTGTGTGGTTGTTTCCGATGTCTTCAATCTGATGCTGGTTGTTTCCTTTGAGAAAAGGAAAAGTACTTTGAGATCCGCAATACACAGTTATATTATATCGTCCGGAGTTTTGTTTATCTGCAACAACTATGATAGCCTCGTTTGTATTCAACCGGGGATTCACCCATTGGTATTTCAGTTGTAATATTGTTCAGAAATCACTAGTCCGTGGACAATATATCTAAATTCTTGACCACTTTCGATCACGTTCAGATCTCAATGATTCTTCACATGAATATCGGATGAAAATTCTTCCATGCCCTCTATAAATACGTTGAGAAATGTGTGGATACCTTCACTGTCACTAGGAGCTGTCGTGCGTTGTACAATATCTCTACCAAACACTCTTCATCTATGTTGCAGTCTGCAAGTTCACATCAGGCATCCTAGTAAATCCTTATTCGGGATAAAAGCTCGGGTTTTACATTTGAAGCATTTTGCAAACCTGCTTCTGCGAAGGGAACAGCATTCAGCAAAATTCTGAGATTTCTTTCAGTTCAGAAACCTTCGTTCTGTCGTACGGACGATATACGATGTAACCTAGTACTCTTGTTTGTACAATTTTTTCTGTTGCCGTTTGTTCCCCTTGAATATGATTTGTTATCGGCTTTGAAATGATTGACCATTCCTGGATTATGTATCTTCTAGCCTCCATCCCATAAATCTTTCAGAAACTGCAACAACAAGAGTGGGACATTCTGACTACAACGTTGGGGTACTGGCCGCCAAAGCATGTGAATGGACTGTATAAATCACGTTGTGGTATTCGCTATGGACGGATTCCAGTATCTGTCGCTCCGGTTGATAAGTGTCCATCGGAAATGATCCCTCAAACATAGGAATATTACCGGTACTGTCTGTGTCCTTTTCCCGTTGTAATTGATAGTTTCAAGGACTATTATGGACTATCATACCAGATACAGTTAAACAAGTATAGCTGGAAATATAGCTGACCGAAATTCTCCAATGGCTTTCTGTAGATTCGCAGGAATCTCTTTACTTTTGTTTTTGCGGATAACAGTTTCGAAATATTCCCTTTGCTTCTGTGGACTGTCTAAACCGAAATGTGGACACCAATATTTTGTATGACTTCAGAGTAACATTTCTGGTAGCAGGCATACGAATACGCTTTCATGATGCTAATATCGCATACACAAACTTTCCGTCCGGCCAGTGAGTTCTTCCACGCTCAATGAACTCGTCTTTTGCGTATTCCTTCTTCCGTTTTATATTTCTGATGTTCTGAGCTCCGGAGGACAAAACATGTCGCAGGTTCAGTCGGGAAAATTTTACAATCCCGTTGTTTTCCAGTCTCCTCAAAGAGTAACAATGATTGTAGACTGCCCAGAGAGAGTATACGGCAAAGGCAATATCGGAATATTCTGGTTTAAACTAACCACTGGGATATTGACTCGATATCACCTGGGACATGTTCTTGAAGCCGTCTATGAAACGAATAGATTTTCTATAAAAATTGGCTTTATTCCAATTTCCTTAACTTCTTTGTTTTGCTCATCTAAAGCATTTGATTTTGTTCTGTTTGTACTGCTTCACAACTTCAACCAAGAGAAGGGAGGAGATGTTGTCTAAGGGAAATGCAAGCTAACGTTGGAGTATTCCTGGTTATAAGAGCTTTGCGAAAATGGTTGGAAGCCGTCTAGCAATTTCTAAAACATCATTTTTGAACAATTCTGCGTTCACAGTCTCATAGACCTCGCGTTGTGATGGTTTGTGATCGTTGAAAAATGTGAGGAGACACTTGCACAAACACGTGTCGTCTTATCTGGAACATCAATGAAATCTAATAAACAGTTCGGCTCGAATAAACATTTTGGAACATTGGTCGACTTTTTATCGAGGACCCCAATCTATGATTTATTCCAGGATTGTCAACTTGTGAGGAAACATGGGAAAGTAAACGTTGTTGATGAAGGAGAAGTGGGCATTGATGAGTATCGATTTGAATACGGTAAAAGCCGCTTTGGTTCAATACAAAGACTTTTTTGTTGTCTGTGGCGATGGTTTGTCAGTACGTGACGATTATATTTCCTGACTAACAATAGATAACTTGCATTTTGTGACTTGCGTTTTATCACGAATCGTTAGATTCTTAGTATGCACTTTAGAATAGGTTAACCAGAAGAATATACTATGAAGTCATGTGGCTCTGTCAGTATGTCGGCACCTCTACCCACTTCCCTTATATGCGTTGTAATTTTTACCTGTATATGGCGAGATTCTGCTGGTGGACGTCTCGTCCCCGAGGCCCGCCCCCTGTAAAGACCTTTTTGTCTTTGATATATGTTGGCATTGTGGGAAGTTGATGCTGGGTCGACATCGGGCCTTACAGATTAGTCTTTTGTTTTAAAGGCCGTCATTTTCATCTGACGACGATACAGCTAACCAATCCCCAGTGTACGAATTGTCACAGTGACACAACTCACCAATTACCGAGTTGTCAGAGCATTTCCATCATAGCTCTCTAGATTTGTATCTAATACCGCTTATGTCGGTGCTAGGGGCCGTGTGGTCATATCATCCAAGTTGCCACATGAACAGGTACAATAAAAGCGTACCTTAGATACAACACATATCACCAATCGTTAGATTTTTGGTATGTGCTTTAGAATAGGTTAACCAGACTATATTGTGAAGTCATGTGGCTCTGTCAGTATGTCGGCACCCCACTTCCCTTATATGCGTTGTAATTTATATCATCTTGAATTTGGGAAAGTGATTTCCACTCTGCCAGCCTTTCATTCCAAATGTATTCAACATAGGATATGTTAAGAACTAAATTAGGAACTTCTGTCGACGTCAAACTATCTTGTGGCAGTATTGAAAGATGCATTTCATGCCTGCTGGCCCCTCTTCGGACGTTTTGAAATTATGAAATCGAATAGTTCACACAAGTGCTGCAGCGTTTGTGTAGTTGTTTTCGATGACTGCAAAGTGCTGTTGGTTGTTTCCTTTTTGGAAAAGGGAAAAACACGTTGAGATCTGCAGATTCTCCATCATATTTTGAACACAGTTGTATTATATCGTCCGGAGTTCTGTTTTCCTTTACAATTTTTGCAGCAATTTGTGCATTCAGCGGCATTTGAGACTGACATCTCATTGGTGCGAGATCTATTTAATATTGTTCAGTAATCACCAGTCCGTCGACAATCTATCTCACTTGTTGACCACTTTCGATGACGGTTAGATCTCAATGATTCCTCACATGAATATCGCATGAACATTCTCTCACCCCCTAGCTCTGTAAATACGTCGAGCAATGTATGGATATCCTCACCGTCACTAGGAGCTGTTGTATGTTGTTCAGTATCGTTCAGCATGGCATCCCAACACTCTTCACCTCAGACTGCAGTCTAGAAGTTAACGTGCAGCATCCTGGTAAATCCTGATTCGGGATTTGTATTCGAAGCATTTTTCATCACTGCTATCATATCGACAGTGACGGTTCAGTTGGCAAAGTTCTGCAAGTAGAACAGCATCCAGCATAATTGTTGAATACAGAGTTAAACATACCGTGACGCTGACGATTTCCTGGCTGCTCCGCGAGAGAATTGCGCGTTGGACATCACTTACGGTTACGTCGTGTGTTAGCCTTAACTCAAGCTACAAAATCCAACCGACATGAATATAAATATAAACACAGGTTAGTTTTCTGCAACAGAGAAGCTATTAGTGGTATTTAGTTAAACCGATCCTCAAGTCCGTTTCGCTGACCACACTGACATTTTACTCAATTGACTGTGGTGAATATCCTGGCGGTGGTTTCAAACTGGAGGATCATAAACCCCTTCGGATGTTAGGGTTCTTCCGTCCCTTGATGCGTCGGGTATATTTCGCGGAATCATGTAGACAATTAAGACGGATTTTCTGCAATTTGTTCCTCATCATATTGTGGAAAACCTTTTCATTTCAAGTTGAAGATTAAAAATAGTGCACGGTAATGAATTTTCGCTCACATCAAGTATACCCTACACTGGGGAGTAAAGATAAATGAACCATTTAAATCTGTTTGACCATCTGCATCAACCCGGCCCCATCTCAAATATAGAGATCCCATATAACTTGATCATGGGATGAAAATTCCCACTCGAGAGAAGGGAAATGCATCCCATCCGAGTCGCTAGGCGAGGCGAGGTTAGCAAGGTTAGCAAGGTTAGCGAGGTTAGCAAGGTTAGCGAGGTTGGGATGTATTTTCCTTCTCGAGAGTGGGAATTTATTTTTTCCCATATAATTTAAATCATTAGTTTTAATCAGTATTTTATTAAAAATATCAACGACCCACCAAGTTGTTGAACGTTGGTGTAGCGCATCATGCCTGCAGCGAAGTGACTAGCCACCTGCCTCGCACGCGCTCATCCCACATACGTGTGCGGGATGACGTATTCCAGACGCTGTTACCGTATGAGTTTTACGCTGTATTATATGGGAGTGGTTAGCCTTATCCATAATCTATTATCGACCAATGACAATCAGGTTTTTGTCACAGTAACACAGCCAGCCTATTAAGAGGCAAGTTGGTTTCCAACAAACGAAATTCAGCACAATAGTTATTATTAAATTATTCCATTTATTACCGGAGTAGTTAATAATATATCATATATTTGTGCAATGTGTTCACGTTCTCTGTAACATACTGCGACGATTTGCATAGGAAAGGTTGTATACGCGTTCTTTGGAGAGTCAAACAATACGTTAAACACAAACCATTTCGATTCGCAAACAAAATGCAAACACGTTGATGATTCTTTGGAAGGAGAAGCGGCATGTTCCGTGCGACCGAGCCTGTCTATTGATGTGTCTATATATCGTGTGACCGAGTCTGTCTATTGATGTGTCTATATATCGTGTGACCGAGCCTGTCTATTGATGTGTCTATATATCGTGCGACCGAGTCTGTCTATTGATGTGTCTATATATCGTGTGACCGAGCCTGTCTATTGATGTGTCTATATATCGTGTGACCGAGCCTGTCTATTGATGTGTCTATATATCGTGTGACCGAGCCTGTCTATTGATGTGTCTATATATCGTGCGACCGAGCCTGTCTATTGATGTGTCTATATATCGTGTGACCGAGCCTGTCTATTGATGTGTCTATATATCGTGTGACCGAGCCTGTCTATTGATGTGTCTATATATCGTGTGACCGAGACTGTCTATTGATGTGTCTATATATCGTGTGACCGAGCCTGTCTATTGATGTGTCTATATATCGTGTGACCGAGCCTGTCTATTGATGTGTCTATATATCGTGTGACCGAGCCTGTCTATTGATGTGTCTATATATCGTGTGACCGAGCCTGTCTATTGATGTGTCTATATATCGTGTGACCGAGCCTGTCTATTGATGTGTCTATATATCGTGTGACCGAGCCTGTCTATTGATGTGTCTATATATCGTGTGACCGAGCCTGTCTATTGATGTGTCTATATATCGTGTGACCGAGCCTGTCTATTGATGTGTCTATATATCGTGTGACCGAGCCTGTCTATTGATGTGTCTATATATCGTGTGACCGAGCCTGTCTATTGATGTGTCTATATATCGTGTATATCGCATCATTACGTCAATCTCCTCGTCATTTTATAATAACATTCAGGCGAGAATAATATCTTATTGGTGTAGGCGAAATAGTCGTACACGCTATTCATGATCATCAACAAACTGTATACGATGTCCTCTTCAGGCAAATACAGTATACAGAACAAAATTTGGCTTATTATGCTTAATTTCTCCGAGCCCTTGGCACTGATGATTTTTTAACATGTGGATTGTTAGATAAAAAAAACGTTGCATATTGATTCATTCTGACCTCCAGCATGTCTCTTGTAGTGATAAGTAGGACCAATACTTCAGTATTCAAATAACTCACTGTTTAGAGGGCTTACATAAAGGTCCATATATACCCCACAGCAGAGCAGGAACCATATTGAAATTGGCCAATTATTGTAGGTTTCTGCAGACAAAGGTACCTTCATATAATCTCGGCGCCAGTCGGCTAAATTTTCCAACTTGTTATATATAATGATAAGTGTCATGGATCACGGCAGCATATAAACGACTGACTGGAAGACTGGCGGGTGGCCAGTCATCATCTCGTTCGGGAAGGGTCGACCTTTGCCAAATGAACCGTCATGCACTGACTGTCGCAGTGATGAGATAAATTGCAAAATTTATAACTTTGCAACGTTAAAACCGAAAGGAAAAGAAAAAATGCATTTTAATGGGCGGTTTTAATATTGATCTCTGTGAATCTAGGCACCATTTGCCCTGTCAACAGTTTCTTGGAAATGTGAAATCATTCAAAATATTACTAAACCCACTAAAACAGTCATGCTGGTATCATGCTATCTGACATCTCGGACCATTTCCCCAATTTTCATATTGCACCGAGACCCAATAGTGTAAGTGAGAAAACATATCATATGACCCGAACATATCATATGACCCGAACATATCGCAAAATTAATTCTGAACAAAGAGCACTTTTTGAAGAAAAACTCGAAGCTTTCAGCTGACAATCGGTCACCGAAAAAGATGAGGTTGACGATGTTTGAACGAATTCCTGGCTATCCTTACTCCTACCTATGATAAATGTTTCTCCCTGGTTTCCATGAACCTTGACAAACTTCAACTTGAAAGGCCTTGGATAGCCGCTTGATTTCTTCGTTCTATTCGAGGAAAATAATCTATATAGTCTACCTCACGTTATAAACAGTACAAGGATAAACTTAACCATATTCTTAGAATAGCTAAAAACTATTATGAGCAAGCATTTATTCATTGTATCATTGTATTAAAAATATCATGCTAATATTGAAAACTTGTTAACAAACTCATCGGCTGGAAAATTGCAGAAATCTTCCTCCAAAGTTTGAAATTAACAGTGCAGAAATTTCTAAACTCTCTTGACATTGCCACTCATTTTAATGACCATTTCCGCACTTTGGTTTCAAAATTAGCATCGAGAATTTCTCGCTCCCAAAACGACTTCAACGAATATCTAACTGCATCATACACAAACGAAATTTCAGCTTTTCCATTAACCCCATTTGAAATCACGGAAGTAAGTGCCTCTCCCAACATGGATCTGCTGACGTTGACGGAATACACATTTCAATTATGCAACCTGTATGAAGCCTGATCAACAAACCATTATTTGCAATTGCAAATTTGGCTCTTCCTAATGCCCTTAAAGTTTTCAAAGTTAGGCCTGTTTAAAGTTAGACGGAGATACTAGAGACTTTGAAAACTACAGTTCTATATCCGTACTATCATCACTATGTAAAGTACTTAAGAGAAACTTGCCGCCACAAGAATGACGCTGTAAATGTAAAACATAATTAACTTAAACCACTCGACATTTCTGGCGGTTCTATCTTTATATGGTAAACTAATATTCGCAAAAGAGTCAAAACTATTTAGTACACCTACTTTTTCTCAATCTGTCAAAAGCATTTGACACTGTAAACAAATATTTGACTCTTTTAAATAAACTCGCTCGTTATGGCATTCGTGATGCAGCGCCGGACTGGTTTCTCAGTTACTTGTCTTTAAGATCTCAGTGTGAAAACTTCAGTAAGACATTGTCGTCCTTCCTTCAGTCCAATCACAAATGGAGTGCCCCGAGGCTCAATAACAAATGGAGTGCCCCGAGGCTCAATAACAAATGGAGTGCCCCGAGGCTCAATACTCGGCCCCTGATGGAGTGCCCCGAGGCTCAATACTCGGCCCCTGATGGAGTGCCCCGAGGCTCAATACTCGGCCCCTGATGGAGTGCCCCGAGGCTCAATACTCGGCCCCTGATGGAGTGCCCCGAGGCTCAATACTCGGCCCCTGATGGAGTGCCCCGAGGCTCAATACTCGGCCCCTTTCGATATCATTATTTGGTGATAACATTAAAAGCGTAAAAAAAATTAAATTTCTGGGTACAGATGGTAATGATAAGTTAAACAAGCAAACACATATAAGAAAACTGTCCTCTGAACTCTCTATAAATATTGTCGTATTAGATCTTTTTAACAGAATCTAAATACTAAAACATAACCGCACTTTATTATGCCCTGTTCTACTCTGACATTTCTTGTTGTAACATTGTCTGGGAAAATACTTCCCCAACTCACCTCAGTCCCCTACTCATACTTCAAAAATAACTGGTTCGATTAATTACTCTGTGCTCAAGATAAGCCTATACTTTTCTCTCATTGGGGTTTATTTGTTTTTGAAGCTATCAATTTTCCACCGTTATCCGAATAGGCAATCTGTATGCTTTACTATTGCATTGGTTTGCTGACTGGTGAATAAACTAAATCAATCAAAACCTTGACTCAAAAGTGAAGATTCAGTCCCATCAATGGTCCGCCGTTTCCGATCGAGGTGGTAACTGGATTACCATTGAAAATTCATATTAGACATTGAGAGATTACACTGAGAGTCACATTTCTATAAGAATAGCCACAGCGTAGGTTGGGTAGAATGCAGTTTCCTGTCAATACGCCATCGTGGAAATGAAATGCATTCACATAGTTACATAGGAGATTAGACAAACACCTGATTGAGAGTTAGTACTGTTTACTGTGGACATTGTCTTACTTTATGACCGCATTCAAAAGGGATCCGTTACCTTAAAATTGTCATACGTATTTGGGAGAATAATCCAATCATGAGCAATATATCTTGGCGTGTTTCTAAGAAAATACTTTTGTCGAACTGTTTGATCAGTTACAATGATTATGCCTTCTCACATTGCGCCGCTCTATGTTACCAGCACTATGCCATCGCCTATATTTGGAATGAGTTAATCTGTCTTTATTTGAGTTCTGGTTTCCTTTCATACGTACAACGCATTATCTTCAGGGATCTCCACGAATATTATCCAATAACCGACTCGTGTTATACTAAGTGCTTTTGACATTACCGAACATCTCTCTTCTCACGGGATGTTTGCCTTTACTCTCCGTAAATGGACATTTGTCCCAATTATTTTGACTTCTACATGCTTTTCTTTTTCACGCCTTTTCGTGAGGAATTACGCAGACTGGGGATTGGAATACCTTTCCTAGACTCGACTTCATCGGAAGTGATTCTTCTGTTTCTCAAATATTTGAAATCTGATGCATCCGCGCAAAATGCTTCTAAAACTTTTCACAGAATTTATTTGATAGCAATGTGTGTTTTGTAAAGCTATTGCTTGTTTAGTCGTATCTGTGTCCACGCTTTCACCGGCGCGAAACCATGGAGCGAGGACTACTCGCGTTACTTCCGCGAGAAGAAGGGTCGAGGACATTGGCTAAATAAGGCACGCATAACAGGCGGCCGGATGACCAATAGTCGGACATGTGAACGAAATTCAGACCCTAAACAATCGCATCAATGTCATGTAAAACGTGAGTCATTATCATTATTCAAACACTGTTAGGAGAACCGACATCCTGACCGCCACAGTATGGCACCAACAGTACAATGCCTGGTTCACTCGCCAACCTCCAGGTGGACACGCCTGTTGACTCTGTGCGGTAAGCGTGACTAAATTACACCTGTATAGGTTTCAAAAATGGAACCGCCATTGAGCTTTGAAAGAAGGCCACTTTGTGCATGTCGTAGCTCCGATGGGTTGTCCCTCTTTTATATACGCTCATGGTCCCGGTGTCAAACCATTAAGCAGCTGAAGTTGCTGAAAAATATCCAGTGGCTCCTATTTGCTGATTTGGTTTGCCACAAGCAATAAAGTAATTTGATTTTACATTGCCTGGCCTTTGATGAGAGTCATGCTTATGCATTTTCAGCTTCACGGGAGATCAAACATCAGAGGCGTCGATAGACCCCTTGGCTATTATTGCTCGCCTCAAACATCACAGTGGCTTTTCTGTATGTGTATGTATGACGTTTGTGGTTAGTGGAAATTGCCAAAGCATCCACCGAGCTTTGGTCTCGCTACAAATGGACATGCGGTATATGGATTTGCACTGATGGTAGGTTGTATTTTCGTGGATATTCGAGAACGATTTCCCCGATACTCATTCCCGAGGGATGGGGATCAACACGTGTCCAGAAATTCCTCAACCTTACAAGTACCTTGCATTAACCCCAAATCATTTTATTTCTGCTAGACGGCCTACATCCCAAAAGTTATATTTTGGCAAAATTGATTCGAAGTATTTGCTTTACCTTTGTTCGATGAACACATTATTTTGCATGCATGCCTGTATAGCTTTAGCCTACCTTCCAATTTAGCAACTGTTGAAGTTTTTACCCCCTTACAGACAGCCAATCTCCGACGCAATATTAGTAAATTACCTACTCTTGCCTTGGCTTCTATCCTCCACGCAACCAACATTATCCAATTATTTGACTAGACTCCAACCGAGCCTCCAGCAAGAGACTCGGTATCTATTGTATGCCCGTCGAATAACAGGATGTAGGCCAGCCAGCAATAGTCGAGGCCGTCTATGTATCAACGTTGGTGATAGATTAAACCTTTGGCGAATCAGACAGTGTATATCAATTATCGGTTGACTGTTTCGGCAATGTTTTCGGCAGAGAGTACCGACGGATGCCAGGCTATTTAGAACTTGGAGTCTGAGATAGCGAGGAAATATTGTACATATGTCCTCGTGGCACTAGTCATATGTGGTATTACACGGCACGAAAGATCAGTTGTGAAGCCGGATCGGGAAGCAATATGATCCACAGAGCTGTTGCTGTAGGACAGTATTTTTGTTCCACAGCCTAATCAGTTATGACTGTTTTGCTTTGTGGGCATGGTGTGTTTATTTTTATTGTGTGTTTAAAGTTATTTCCTCCATACTGCAGGGGCACGGGTGTTTATGTTCAGAAACTAAATTCGAATTCCCAGCTATCAGTGGCTATGTATAAGGAAGTGGTTGGGTTCAACATGCATG
Organism: Hanleya hanleyi; assembly: GCA_036873755.1. Classification (NCBI taxonomy): domain Eukaryota; kingdom Metazoa; phylum Mollusca; class Polyplacophora; order Lepidopleurida; family Hanleyidae; genus Hanleya; species Hanleya hanleyi. The sequence continues at coordinate 264 of JAVTVY010022630.1, read as the reverse complement.
GTTCTGCATTTAAGTCATATAAGTTTATATTCTTGCCCCAAGTCACAATCAGTTGGGGCTGTTGTATATTTATCAAAATGGCTAATGATTATTCAAGATGTAATATAAAATCTGTATGAATCCTTATGTGACCTTATGTGATATGCGACCCATTTTCAACTCTGGACCTTCAATTATTGAGATATTTTGACTTCAATATTGGAGATTGGCCTCCATTTGCCATTTCCATAAAATTGCCTTAGCAAAACATACAGATTGTCTTTC
>JAVTVY010022629.1:0-90306 GCA_036873755.1 Hanleya hanleyi | reverse complement strand
CGCCCTACACATGATCCCTCTTAACAGTGTCACATAGACACATACATGCCCTGCAGAGGCCGTATAAATGCGGCTAGAGAATGTCTGAAAATCCTGGAAGAATAGGCGAGACCATAATAAATCAGGCCAGATCCGACACTAACTTTGTGCTGTTGGGTGATTTTAACGCATCCCTCTTCAGACTGTATCCTCTCCCCCGTGACAAACTCCGCACAAAGCTGTGTGCGGAGCTCAACATCACAAGACCAGATTCATTACAACACATATAAGGGAAGTGGGAAGAGGTGCCGACATACTGACTGCGTCACATGACTTCACAGAATACTCTTCTGGTTAACCTATTCTAAAGTACATACCAAGAATCTAACGATTCGTGATATGTGTTGTATCTCAGGTACGCTTTTATTGTACCTGTTCATGTGGCAACTTGGATGATATGACCACACGGCCCCTGGCACCGGCATAAGCGGTATTAGATTATACTAGCGATTATACCTACGATCATTCCAACAAGAAGGATAAGAGTAATATTGATTACATCTTTCACTCGGGGTCATCCCTGGTGTCGAAAGATCGCGTTCGGAGGAGAACGCGAGTCGCATGACCCGGTGAGTGGCAAAATCAGTATGGATGGCGGTTCATGTCAAAAACGACATACCAAGTGTCACGTAACTTCGTGATCACGTATTTTGGATTTCAGCCAATATAACTTCTTGTTCAACGCCCCGTGATCGTAAGAACCAATCAAAACTCGAGATGGATTCAATATTCCACGAAATGTCTACACAAATGATCTCGTATTTAACTTCGCTGGCCGTATTCGTATTTAAATTCACCTTCGTGTCACGTTACGAACTCTGTAATTACCCTCGTCTTTTTTGATCTCTCATTTCACCCTCGTCATTTGCAGTTGTCGTGCGTAGAAAAAAGTGTCCCGTAACGAGACAGGCTGGCCGATCGTGTCAAAAATACACCGGTTCGTATCCCAGCATCAAATCACCCTGGTGTTTTCAGGGTCAAATTACCATGGTGTTTTTGACGGCGAAACTACCATGGTGTTTTCATGGTCAAATTACCATGGTGTTTTCACGGTCAAATTACCATAATGTTTTCAGGGTCATATTACCATGGTGTTTTGACGGCGAAACTTCCATGGTGTTTTGACGGCGAAATTACCATGGTGTTTTCACGATCAAATTACCATCGTGTTTTCGCGATCAAATTACCATGGTGTTTTCTCGGTCAAATTACCAGGGTGTTTTCACGGTCAAATTACCATGGTGTTTTCACGATCAAATTACCATGATGATTTGACGCGAAATTACCATGGTATTTTCACGGTCAAATTGCCATGGTGTTTTGAGGATGCTCGAATTGACGTGACCAGAATGTGAAATGACCAGGGTGATTTGATGCAGGTGACGGGATACGAACCGGCGTATTTTTGACACGATCGGCCCGCCGGGACACTTTTTTCTACGCACGAAAACTGCAAATGACGAGGGTGAAATGAGAGATAAAAAAAGACGAGGGTAATTACAGAGTTCGTAACGTGACACGAAGGTGAAAATGGTATATACAAGACTATCATGTGTTTGACATGATCGGCCAGCGAAGTTAAATACGAGATCATTTGTGTAGACATTTCGTCGAATATTGAATCTTTGGTCGCTTTAATCCATCTCGAGTTTTGATTGGTTCTTGCGATCACGGGGCGTTGTACAAGAAGTTATATTGGCTGAAATCCAAAATACGTGAGCACGAAGTTACGTGACACTTGGTATGTCGTTTTTCGACATGAACCGCCATCCATAAATCAGTGCCCCACAAGGAAATGAGCAAACCTCATCACCAAAACAGCCACAAAAGTTACAAAGTACGATGTGACAAAATGGGCAGAATCCTACAGTATACAGGTAATAAATTGGAGCGATATGTTAGAGGTTGGAAAAATTGACGACGTCTGACGACTCTACAGGAAAGCTTCCCTAGAATTGGAAAGACAATGCAAACAATGTAGTAATGATTCATCAATACCAGTGACATGCCTATCGAGCTCTTCGTGGCAGCAATCAACAGTACATTGACTGAAGCCGCAGAAATGTGTGCTCCCCAGTCACGTAAAGCGGCAATGGTCCCCAAGCATAGCAATCGTATGTGAGCATAGACAACAATCTTTACCTGTCTAAAGTGATTATTGACGACCTACACTCTCCTCAGATGATAAAATCCGATGGGATGGGATTCATGCTTCGAGAATCTTACGATACCACAAGAGAAAACACATTTTATTCGGATTACAAAATTCATGTGGACCTGGACATTATTCATAACCCGGATATCATTACTGCAAAATTCATAGAACAGGATTATATCACCAAGTGCGTCCACCCAAATTACAAGCGTCTAGTCCGTCATCCATAATTCAGCCGTCGTCCATTAGAGAATATCCGCGTCCATAATCCAAAGACCTATTCCATAGTATTAGCACAAAATTCAAAAAGACAATCATAGTATGCATAAAAATAGGCTTGTTTCCTGCAAGAGAGAAACGGTCAACAGTTTTCAATGATGCCGGCAAGGTATCATGATGTTCCAAAAATATCAAATCCGTATCGCTGATCAGTTTTCTTAATCCATAATATTCGTTGTAAAGTCGTCATCTAAAGTCTCGCATATCGCATGCTAATAGGAAAATAAGAGTGTAGCTTGCAAGATCTATGGCGTTACGATCTATGCCACTTAACCCGTGACTAGGGGCCATATGAACCCATGTGCCTCACGATTCTGATCAATTCATGAACAATCAAAGCGTGACTGCGATACATCATTCGGTTTTACAAAGAAAATTATATGGATTAAGAATACTGATCGGCGATACGGATTTGATTTTTTTTTTTTTTTTGAACATCATGATATCTTACCGGTACCATTGAAAACTGTTGACCGCTTCCCTCCTGCAGGAAACTAGCCTGCCTTTATGTATACTATGATTGTTTTTTGTATTATTTTATTCTTTAAGTTGATGCTAATGCTGTTGTATGAAATATGAAACAGGTATTCCATGAGATATGAAAAAAGCGGTGTGCAAATTTTCGTGCTTATAACCGAATTAAATTGCACAATTCCACCCAAAATGCTCCATAACTGCCCCACCAGATTTTCGAATGAACAGTCCCAATCATAGCGTGCACTGATGTGCAGTCAAACTGTATGAAATGATAATGGAAATTCATGGGTTAAGGAACACTAATCACTAGAATTACAGGAAGTGTTGTATCCGAAGCCGGAGCTTACACCTATATTGAATGAAGTTTCCCAGAGGCTCTCTGATTCGCTCGAGATTTAGAGAGACTCTCTGATTGGCTAGAGCTTCACAGAGACTCTCTGGCTGGCTTCTAATTGACTGGACGTTCTCCAAAGGCCAATGAAATTACCGGATTTGTTTTGAAAATTGGAATTGACCAATTAAATGTTTTAAACTGGGAGACATACATTGATGTACTGTTTTTGTAATTATCCACATTACGCACTAATTATAGTCCAGGCTACAGAATGTTTCATCTCATATTAATTATAGTCCAGCCTGCAGCAGGTTTCACCTCTTATTAATTATCTCTAGTTTACAGAAGGTTTCATGTCATACTAATTAGAGTTCATAGTCAAAAAAGGGTTTCACCTCATGCCAATTATAGTCCAGCCCAGAGAAGGTTTCACCTCATATTAATTGCAACAGATGGAATGTCAACTGTTTTATTTCTAGAAATATATCCAGTGTAACATTTTAAAATCGGGCTTAGTAAATCGGGCTGGGAAACCCCTACAATTGGGAAAATACAATATGACCGTCATCTATCATCAACATCATCAAACCACCTTAGACAATAAAGGTAGAAAAACATGCAACAATGATAATTGATCGTATCTGTATTTGATATAACAAGCGCTGGATGAGCGCAAAGACCTCCGTCGAGGCAACATGGTCTATAGGGGAATACATCACTAAATAACATAGGGCCGGATGCCAAGCTCAATTTTGCATTTGTTGGACGTTAACTTCACCAATGGTAATTAACCCGAGATTGAGGGTTCCCCACTAGCCTGTCCAGCTGGGGATGTGGATGTCACATTCCCCGCAAATAATTTTTGTTGGATTTCACGTGCTTGAAATATTGGGGTATGGAATAGAGTATATTGATGGAAAACCTGGAATACTGCTTGAGACATTAGCCCCCTTCCCACCCACACCTCCCCCTGAGAGGACGCCCCCACCCAAATCAACACGTTAGCAGCAGAAATGAGACCATGTGTGCCTAGTTTTACCAACTTGCTTGTGATTTTGTGCTATAGGCCCTGCACATCAACACGTCATCTTTGTATGTGTACAGTATAGCATCCTCATTGGCAGAATCCTCTACAAAACACATATGATTTTACCGACACTCCGTTTTGATCTGTCTCAGCATCATGTGATGATGATTCAATGAACTCGGAATAATTTTGTATACTGGTGTTACAGGTCACCTTCACCATAATGTATCAATTACCATGGACTTGTATATGAATCACATTCATATTGAATGGTGATGGCTGATGAGAATATTGCCCATATGGAACAAATGGCTGGATTCCAGCGAATAAAAAGTTCATGCTAATCATAAACAACATACAATTAATAATACTATCAAATAATTATGTATATCCTTGTCGACATCAATATAATACAGACAATATTATGACTGAATTATGGTAACAGATATTCAAGGGTATATATGTCTACACTAAACTGAAGGAGACCCATGATGCATATTATATTATGTTGTAAATCTTCACTTGCTAATTCTCGATTATATTGCTTATTGTGAAAATAAATGAAGTTATGAAAATAAATTTAGTATGCCCATTACCCTCAAATTAGAAATATCTTCAGCAGCTAAAGTTAAGCCAATCATAACAATATATAACACCATGGTATTGTTGTAATATCACCCAGGTATTGATCTTTGGTTAAGAATGTAATGAGATACATATACCTGTTCTTTGTGTTATTCTGTATGCAGTTCATTCTGTATGTATTTTATACATGTACATATACCAGAAGTGGAATTGAAATTTGAATAAAATATTCAAAATATGTTCGGTTTTTACCTCTACTCAGGACATGTCTTTGTTTCTAGAAGCTAAATCCTGAGCTTTATTTCCTGAGGAATCAGCTGATATCCAATGTGTGTGGGTGGGTGGTTGGGGTGTGGGGGTGGCCAATCACTGGCTCTGATTTTCAACACCTCTGTCATTCCACACCTTTCTGACACAGCTGAACCAATCAATAGTCTGTTTTGGTTTTTCCATTTCGTCCAGTACATCCATTGTGTAACAGTCCTGTTGCATCTGATATCAGAAATACTGAATCCATGAACTGCAAATTGGAATCAATTGTATACATATTTAATATCAAAACTCACTTCATTGAAAATATTTATGGCCTTTAGTATATTTCATTCTTTCGTCATACACAACAAGATGAAATCCATCATACCAGTTCGCACCTTTCATACGTGTACTTAATAGAACTGGAACCTGACCATGTTACAAAAATTTGCAAAAGTATGAAATGAGAACTGAGTACTATGAGAACTTAATCCAATCTATGAGTGATCAATAATATGAATTCTGAAGAACGATGATGGATCTTGACCACTGGTTGGATTGGAGTTCATGTTAGTGGCATGAGCATGATAATAACCCAGTATATTATAATCTAGAACAGGATTGTTTATATCAGTAACTTCTCTATGGAGCAATATTTTGACAAACGAAAATTAGATCACAAAAGAGAATACTGTGTTTTGAGGAATATTTCTGCCTCCTCAATGGAAGGCGAAATTTGAATGAATGGTCTGTGTTGTCAGCTTGTCTGATGTCCCCCTTGCAAAGACAAGAAAATTTTCTATGTAATTGATTATTTATTGATTTTCTTTTTGTCTAATTGTCTTCTGTTCAAGTCATTTGGCATCGGTAAAACCTGAAATGTATAACATGATCTCCTTATTTCCTCTAGTGATAGTGTCTGTTTGGTTCCAGATCAAGGGACTGAACAAAGCATGTGAAATGTGATCGTATGGCAAATAAATGCCCAGTGGTATGTCCAGGGCTTAAAACTAAAAAAAAAAAAAAAAAAAAAAAAAAAAATTGGGAAAGGTTCCATCCATGCTATCAGTCAAAAATCTCAATAATGTAGGCCTACATGTGGAATGTAGACACTCCTTTGTTTCAGCTACAATTCAGAATAAGTATCCAGAATATTATCAGGTTTTAACAAGCAAATTATTCTTCATCAACAAGTATCACAGCACACAATGTGGATGTCACTAAACTGTTAGGATAAATGAAAAGAAAAGTATATGTATATTATTTATCAGCTTTATTAAATAAGTTTACAGACTCACGCAGGTAGATCAATTTGGTGCTTCTGCAAAATCAAACCATTATTCAACTGCCAAATGCCAAGATAAATACCCCCCCCCCCACCCACCCCTCGGAAATATAATTTATCAGCAAAATTTTAGAATAACAGGTTTTAAACAATCAGGCTGGTGGATATAAAAAAAGTATCAGAAAAATCAGGGCATCGTCGATTGTGCTGTTGTCTTCCAGTCAGTTTGATATGCAACAACAACAACTTGTGCCATTTGGTTAGCGTCGACATAAGTCATCAACCGAAAAATACTTCACGATACATAGAAATGACGGGTGGTGTACTATGAATCATAGAGTTGTAATGACATCAAATGGCGACAATAAACTTACCAGAAAAACGACAAAAAATCGCATTGTCCATCTGGGAGGTATGATAGCACTGTATAGCACTCCATTTCCAGCTAACACCCTGCTACCTGAATCTGGAGGGCCGCCATGTTAAATCTCCCGGTAGATGGGAGGTGGAACCCGACTACAGAAGCAAGGCCCATTGAAATGCATTGCAATGGGGAACCCCATTATTTCAATTGTGTCCAAGAAAAGTGCGTCAAAATTTCATCGGGAACCATGACAATCTCTATTGGAAATCCTAGGAGTCGTGGGTTCCCCATAGGACAATTATGTGGCGGGAGATTTCACGTTGCGCTCCTAGACCTCCGTCTGATCGACGGATGTAAAAAGATCTATCACCGATGTTGAACGCCACGGTGCGAAGATGCGAATGCCAATTGTTTATTAATCACATTTTCTAAAAAAAATAAAAATCTGTTTACACCACATATATGCCTACACTCTATTACAATCTAATGGGATAGGCTTGAAACTCGAATTGCCCTCTAGTCCGAAACACAATTCTAAATGACATCCACCTCGCGAAATTTGGTATTCTTTTGAAATTCCATGTTTTGTGATATAAACTTTCAAGCAGTTACCTCCAACGAAAAATACCAGCCTTGTTAGAGTTCCTTCCACTTAGTAGGATTACCGCCCAAGAGAAGTTACCGCCTGTTCTTTGCTTGGCATTCCACAGAGGAATTTTGTTCAAATAGAGTTACCTCCCTGGAACATTCCGGCCATCTCGTTGAATCTATCATAATATTTACATTGAGTAGTATGTTTGCAGTAAAGGAAAACATGACTTGTGATTCTAGAAATGTAACTTATGTTATTAAATGTAGTGAGTGCTATGCAAACTACATTTAACAGACAACATATCTTACATATATTTTTTATCATTTAGAAAGTGATCGTATAACAGTATTTTCGTTATTTTGGGATAACACTATCTTAGAATAGCACAAATTCTAGTGCTGAAAATTTGGTCGAGTCCCGTGCGAGATTCGAACCAGCGACCCCAGAGTCAGGCACCTAATCGCCAGCACTGTAAACCACTCGGCCAACGAACCTCCCACTAGAAGGCTCGTTGGCCGAGTGGTTTAGATCGCCGACATACAGTGCTGGCGATTAGGTGCCTGACTCTGGGGTCGGCGATCTAAACCACTCGGCCAACGAGCCTCCCACTAGAAGGCTCGTTGGCCGAGTGGTTTAGATCGCCGACATACAGTGCTGGCGATTAGGTGCCTGACTCTGGGGTCGCTGGTTCGAATCTCGCACGGGACTCGACCAAATTTTCAGCACTAGAATTTGTGCTATTCTAAGATAGTGTTATCCCAAAATAACGAAAATACTGTAACATATCTTACAGTTCGCGTCCGAGTGCATAAAAACAACAATACTGACTGCTTCTTTGAGAAATATGTTTGTGTGCAAGCATGTTCACTCGTGCGGCAAAGATACCTTCAATATTTTTTCTCTTTCCACAAGATTACTTCAACTACATCTGTACAGCGATGGTTGGACATTCCCCAAAATGAGTTTCCGCTATCTTTCTTCATTGAATAGATAATGTATATCCTGTATAAGGAGAGACCTGTTTATGCTGTGAGCCGATTACCAGTCGGTACTGTCGAGCGAAAATCTACGAAGGAGCCCGTTTACTGCTACCGGAGATCAATATAGCAGAGTTTCTGCTCTTCCTCCTACTGCTCTTCCTCATCCTCCTCTTGCTCTTCCTCATCCTCCTCTTGCTCTTCCTCATCTTCCTCTTGCTCTTCCTCATCTTCCTCTCGCTCTTCCTCATCCTCCTCTTGCTCTTCCTCATCTTCCTCTCGCTCTTCCTCATCCTCCTCTTGGTCTTCCTCATCTTCCTCTCGCTCTTCCTCACCCTCCGCTTGCTCTTCCTCATCTTCCTCTCGCTCTTCCTCATCTTCCTCTCGCTCTTCCTCATCCTCCTCTCGCTCTTCCTCATCCTCCGCTCGCTCTTCCTCATCCTCCGCTTGCTCTTACTCATCCTCTTCTCGCTCTTCCTCTTTCTCCTCCTCCTCTCCCTCCTCCTGTGCTCTTACTCGCCCTCCTCCTGCTCCTTCTCATTCTCCTTCTGCTCTTCCTGCTTCTGCTCTTGATGCTAAAGGTCACATACCGTATAGACATGTATCCACATGGGATTTCTCGACTCTCTATACCACAATCCCTCATCAGGAAATTATTGACCGTCTAAGTTCATTAATAGTATCTGTGTTCAAGAAAACTGATCGTAGATATATTAATGTCGGAAGTCTACTACAAACAAGAGATATCATTCATAGGATGTTTCTTTGTTTATAGAGTTGCTTGAATTTCTCATTAAAAATATCTATGTGAAATTTGGCAACACAATATATCAACAGCATATAGGTATTCCAATGGGTACTAATTGTGCACCCCTATCGGCTGACCTATATCTGTTCTCTTATGAATATGACTATATGCAGGCGCTTTCAAAAACCGATCCTTTCAAAGCCCGTTCATTCTCATTCACCAAACGCTATATAGATGATCTTCTCGCTGTGGATAATCGCTATATAAATGACGCAGTGAAGGATATATATCCACCTTCACTGGATTTGAAGGAAACTACAGATAACCCTACAGGCACATCGTATTTAGACCTATATCTCTATAAAAATGAAACGGGCCTTCTCTCTCGTCGACTGTATGACATAATGGCGTTACGTTTCGTAACTTGTGTCTAATTCCGCTTAACCTGGGGCTAGGGGTCGTATGAACCCATGTACTTCAAGATCCTCATGGTACTCATATGAACAGTCACAATCAAAGCGTGACTGAGATACATCATTCTTTAGATGACGACCTTACAACGAATATTATGAATTAAGAATACTGATCAGCGATACGGATTTTATATTTTTGGAACATCATGATGTCTTGCCGGCATCATTGAAAACTGTTGACCGCTTCTCTCTTGCAGGAAACAAGCCTATGTTTGTGTATACTATGATTGTCTTTTTCAATTTGGTGCTAATACTGTTATATGGAATATGGAATAGGTCTTTGGATTATGGACGCGGATATTCTCTAATGGGCGACGGCTGAATTATGAATGACGGACCAGACGCTTGTAATTAAAATAATATTTTGATCATGCTCTTTCAGAAAATATGTACATGTAAGTCATTTGTGTTGAAGATTTGACTGCAATTAGTGGCCAAATAGCGGATCCATGGTCTATTCCTTGCCAAAAGGAAGAATCCCTGGAATGCACCCTTCCTCTTCCTCCCTTTGCCCTTTCTCGTCCTCCTCCTGCTCTTCCTTCTCCTGCTCTTACTCGTCTTCCTCCTGCTCTTCCTCCTCCTTCTGCTCTTCCTCTTCCTCCTCTTGCTCTTCCTCCTTCTGCTCTCACTGGTTCTGATTCTGCTCTTCCTCTTCCTGCTCTTCCTCTTTCTCGTCGTGCTCTTCCTCTTCAAACCCTTGCTCCTCCACATCCTTCTCTTGCTCTTCCTCATCCTCTTCTTGCTCTTCCTCATCATTCTTCTGCTCTTCCTCTTCCTCCTCCTGCTCTTCCTCCTTCTGCACTTGCTCGTCCTTCTCCTGCTCTTCCTCATCCTCCTTCAGAAGATTTTCTCTTCCTCCTGCTCTTCTTCTTCTACCCTTTGCCCTTCCTCTTCTACCCCTTGCTCTTCCTCTTACTCTTCCTCATCCTCCTCTTGCTCTTCCACATCCTTCACCTGCTCTCCTCTTCCTCCTCCTGCTCTTATTCGTCCTCCTTCTCTATCTCTTCCTCCTGCGCTCCTCCTCCCGCTATTTCTCGTCTTCCTTCTCCTGCACTTCCTCTTCCTCATCCTGCTCTTCCTCTTCCTCCTTTGCTCTCCCTCGTCCTCCTGCTCTTCGGTCGCCCTCCACAGTCTCGTAATAAGGGCCCCGGTCTAATTTCCAATCCGATATACCGTCCGTGTTCTGCTGCTAATTCTTATTGCTTTCTTAATAGCTTATATCTATAATATCCTCCTGTTCAGCATTGTCAACGCTGCAAACGAGCATATACAGATCGATGACTGGCTTCGTCTACACGGTGATCGCGGTCATGGAGTAAATTTTGTCCTGTCTCAGTTATGCCCCTTGACTGACTAAAACTAAGGACTCTTTTACAGAGAGAAAATCTGAAAAAAACGGGTGAGTTCACCCCCACTCTTTTCACCTTTTCAAGTTGGTACCGTATCTGGGAACACGGGGAAAAAAATTCACTGAAATCGCATTTACCAATTTTTCCGGAAATTGAGCCGAATTTGACAATTTTTCGTCTTTTTGAGGGATTTTCTAGGAAAGATGAAGCAAGCTGGGAGGGGAAAGTTCGAGATTCAGTTTTCTATAACATATCAGTGCCCTGTCTTAAGGACAGCTATCTCGTTAGAGGGTCAAAATTGGTCATTTTTTATTTCTTCATTCAAATGTTCACTATTTCTTCTAACATTTGGTGAAAAATTAAATCAAAATTCTAATTAGAAGTGCTTCAATATTAGGATTAAAAATTTAGTTTCTGAGACACTGGAAAAATTAAACAGATTGCCTCATAGGTGGTCCGATATGCAGCTGGGAAGAGATTAACCTTTCAGGCGACTGTCTATTGTAAGTCGTTAATAGCTGCCTGAGCGCGTATTATATTGTTAATTGACTCGCAGGAACTGGTCACCCTAATAGTCTGTCGTAAGAATAGAACAGCAGCTTGCATGAGCTTGACTACTGTTATTTTTGTCCGTTAAATTTCCCTTTCCAAAACTCATTTCCGCATCATTTTGGTAAGCTAATTATCTAGAAGTCCTACTCATTTACATTAATCTACCCCGTCTGATCAAAACCATGCAAACATCCGCATTTTTGTTTCTAATTATAATATATACATATGAAATGTATTTGACAATAGAATTCAAGCAAAAAAAATAGGATTAATTCATCAGATGTATAGCTGGACACATTTTACCCGATTTCTAGCCTTTCCTTGTTTTTACAAAATCCGAGATTTAAACGTTTAGTTCGTATCCAAGCTACGCTTTTGAAATTTGGCATGATTGTTAATTATAAGGTGATCTAGTAAACTTTATCTGACTTTTTGTATGTTCGGCTTAGTTTTTGAATCATTCGACTTTTAAGACAAACGACCGTAACATAGTACGTTTTTTGTATTTATTTGAGTAAAATAGCTGTAAAAACAAAACCAGGCAAAAATTAAAAAATTGAGAAACAGTTTACTAGTTCGTGTTGTCTCCTTTCTAGGTATACCATCAAAGTTGAAACAAGATCAACTTTTTTCATGAAATTTCAATTGGAAAATGAACGCTATTGTTTTCATTTGAATTTTTTAAAATTGGAATATTTTCTACACAGTAGCAGCGTCGGTCATACAAATCATATAGCTGGAATTCCTACGATGTACGCTTTCATAAAATGTATAGTTATTATGGTTATCTTCTATATTTACTGATACAGAAGACAAGTTGTCACGGGGTGCAAAAACTGCCTCTAACTGGATAGCTATCGTTAAAATAATATTTTAATCGTGTGCTTTCAGTACATATGTAAAGCAGATCCATAGACAATTCCTTGCCAAATGGAAGAATCCCTGGATTGCACCCTTCCTCTTTCTCCTCTTGCTCTTCCTTCTCCTGCTCTGATTCGTCCTCTTCCTGCTCTTCCTCCTTCTTCTGCTCTTCTTCTTCCTCATCCTGTTCTCACTCGTCCTCCTGCTCTTCTTCGTTCTTCTCCTGCCCTTCCTCTTTCTCCTCCCGCTCTTCCTCGACCCCCTCCTGCTCTTCCTCCTCCTTCTCTTCTCTCCCCCGTCTTCCTTCTACTCTTCCTCCTCCTACTCTTCCTCGTCTTCCTCCTGCTCTTCATCTTACTCTTCCTCCTCCTCTTCCTCCTCGTGCTCCTCTTCATCTTCCCCTTGCTCTTTCTCATCCTCCTCTGGCTCTTCTTCATGCTCTTCTGTTCTTCTCTTCCTCCTCTTGCTCTTTTTCGTCTTCCTCCTGCTCTTCCTTGTCCTCCTCCTGCTATTCCTCCTCCTGCTCTTTCTCTTCCTCCTTCTTCTCTTCCTTATCCTGCTCATCCCCGTCCTCCAGCTCTTCCTCTTCTTCTTCCGGTTTTGCCACTTTCTCCTTCTCCTCTTTCTCTTCCTCTTCCTGCTCTTCCATCTCCTGCTTTTACTCCTCATCCTCCTCCCGCTCGTCCTCTTTCTCCTCCTGCTCTTCCTCCACCTGCTCTTCCCCCTCCTCTTTCTCGTCACCCCTGCTCTTCCTTTTCCTCCTAATGGTCTTCCTAACTCATCCTGCTCTTTCTCATAATGCCACAAGCAGTATTCCAGGTTTTCCATCAATATACTCTATTCCATGCCCCAATATTTCAAGCACGTGAAATCAGACAAAAATTATTTGCGGGGAATGTGACTTACACATCCCTGGCTGGACATGCTAGTGGGGAAGCCTCAATCCCAAGTTAATTGTCATTAGTGAAGTTAACGTCCAACAAATGCAAAATTGAGCTTGGCATCCGGCCCTACATTATTCAGTGATGTATTCCCCTACTATATTGCCTTGGCGGACCCTGTTGCCTCGACGGAGGTCTTTCCGCTCATCCAGCGCTTGTTGTTCTTGTTTTGGTTTCGAAAAACATCTATTTGAGTGTAATAGCTATGAATTTAATGAAAGATACTCTTAACAAAAAAAAACAGACTGGCCTGCGATCGTAGAACGTTGGATCTGTGCCGACACGAGGGCAGCTTCATACGAGTGATTGAGCTAAAGATAAACAGTCAATGCGATCATATCACCTGTAGTGATTATATACGCTAGCACGTTTTTATCGTGTATACATGTATGTAAATATATACCTCGCCATGAATAACATAGCAAAGTAGGTTAAACTTTACGTGTCATGTGAGCTTACAATACAGATCGGCATATTATATTTTCAAACTTCAGTGAGTTATATACTACCGCTACACTATGGAGGTGGCAGTATTTTGTATAGTAGTTTCTTTGGGACTCTTGTGGTATTTCAGTAAACGGGGCAGAAATTTCTCGTTCCCCCCTGGACCCCGAGGTTTACCTCTGGTCGGGAGTATATTCACAGTTACTCCTTCGAAGACACATTTATCCTTGACTGAAATCTCACAAACCTATGGAGATATCTACTCCATCAACCTTCTGGGTGACCGTTGTGTCGTTCTCAATAGTATAGACATTCTCCGAGAAGCTCTATCGTCAGATAAACTAGCGGATGCTTTTGCCGGTCGACCAAAGAAATTTCTCCAGTATACCAACGTGGGAAATAAGGCTACCAGCTTCATATCTCCGAGTCCCGCATGGACGAAACAGCGGAAACTCTTACACAAGACGTTGAAAATGTACGGAGAAGGTGTCGATCAAATGGAGAATACGGTTAGAGAGGAACTAGAGCATGTCGTGGAATGGATAGCAGAGAGAAAGGGTGAACCCACAGACCTTGATGACATCTTCGGTCCATCGTTATTGAATATCATTACCATCTTGGTAAGTTGTACACCATAACCAGAAAGTCATCCAGGCAATTACTGTCAGAATTCATTTTGATTCACCAAACGAAATTGCCCCTTTAAAGTACAGTTCATGTTCCAGTGGCCAAATTTCAAGATGGTCGACGCAACAATTCTATGAATTTAACGGTCCATTAGTCAAGCCCTGAATATCGCATTAAGGTGCAAGAATGGTTATTATTGTCGCGCATGCTATTTAGCAGATCTGCTACTTCGCAAATAATTTCTAAAATTAGTGATAATTAGAAAGGGGTGTGTTACTTTGAAGATAATTTCTAGGTTTACTGCTAGTTAGCACTTTGACTTGCCTGTTCCCAAAGGAAATATATTGTATAATTAGCACAAATGCTAAATATTGAATATTCACGGGGCTATTTAGTCCCGTAGGGACTAATGGTCCTGTATTGTAGTCATGAACAACTTGAGCACATTTGGTACCGTTGCCAGGGTGACTGGTTGTTTATTTAACTGCTTTAGGCTTTGAGAGGAAGAGCAGAAGAAAAGAGTCCTCAAGTTATTCAGCTACTGCAGATAGTTTGGTCAACTATTTTTGCTAGATTTTGTTTCACCTGGTCTATATTAATGAAGTTAAATATTTTCTGCTATTCTTATATATGTTCATATGTCATTTTCACAGAGATTTCCTACTTTAGAGCATGAATACAAAATGGATACTATTCAGAGGTTGACTTAGAGTGTTTTCCTGAAAGGATGTCATAAATCACTGGTTGATAAAAACTTGATTTAGAACACTTAACAAATACAGAAGAAAATAGTTTAAGGCAGACTTATCATATATTTGCCATGTTGACAAGAAATTCTAATTTTCTAGGTTTCCATTCTTGCAGAAATTATATACATGGTATGTAACTTTTGAACTATAACACAAACATCCCCTCCACCAGACCCTCTATACCATTCAGAGCATAGTCACATGTATGACAGATGCATGACCTAGGTCAATGGCTTGGTTCACTTAGCTGATAGGGTTACTTGATAGGGTCAAACTCCAACCTTTAGATAGCATGCAGTGCTATACATGTACAAGTCTGCATACAACCATTGTCAGAATTTGTAACCTTCCAAACTATAGGGGTGTACCTAGTACCTTATTGAGAGAAATGTGTGAGACTACAAATTGTATGGCTCTTCGCCATGGGGACTGAACATCAAAGAGTTAGTGGAATTATTCCAACAGCCTATTTTACATTTAAATAGCCCCGTTTCAGTGCCTAAGGCTCTAGTTTTTTTCTACATTGCAGCCAGAAAACATATTCAATATTTATGATAACTTCGCAAACGCAAATAGTCGGACTGTCTCTCCAGAAAGAAAAATATATTGTATAATTAGCACAAATGCTAAATATTGAATATTTCTGCTAAATTGCAGCCATGATAAATATTGAATATTTCTTCTAAATCGCAGCTCCAAAATGTCCGACTGCCTCTCCTTAAAGAAAATATATTGTATAATTAGCACAAATGCTACATATTTTCAAACTTGCATGGGCTGGTGAATAAGGTGGTTTAAGGCAGTCCCAAGCACACATTCTTTGCTGGTCTTTAGATCTCTATCTCTATAAAAATGAAGCGGGCATTCTCTCTCGTCGACTTTATGACAAAAGAGATGATTACAATTTCGACATCGTAAACTATCCCTTTCTGGATAGTAATATTCCAGTGGGACCTGCATATGGCGTATACATATCTCGCTTAGTAGCATTTGCTAGATCCTGTGTTAAATGTGATGATTTTAATCAACGTCACAAAACATTGTTGCAGAAACTTATAAAACAGGGCTATTCCACCAAGCGCCTCCACTCAAAGTTTCTCAAATTTGGCGATACATATCGCATGCTGATAGCAAAATACGAACGTAGCGTGCAAGATCTATGGCGCTACGTTTCGTAACTCGTGTCTAATTCCGCTTAACCCGGGGCTAGGGGCCGTATGAACCCATGTACTTCAAGATCCCCATGGTACTCATATGAACAGTCACAATCAAAGCTTGACTGAGATACATCATTCTTTAGATGACGACTTTACAACGAATATTATGGATTAAGAATACTGATCAGCGATACGGATTTGATATTTTTGGAACATCATGATGTCTTGCCGGCATCATTGAAAACTGTTGACCGCTTCTCTCTTGCAGGAAACAAGCCTATGTTTATGTATGCTATGATTGCCTTTTTGAATTTGGTACTAATACTGTTATATGGAATATGGAATAGGTCTTTGGATTATGGACGCGGATATTCTCTAATGGACGACGGCTGGATTATGAATGACGGACTAGACGCTTGTAATTGCAACTCGGGGACAATTGACAATAACAGGGATTATTCCATCGTTCTTCCTGGTTAAACAACGCGCATGAGCTGGTGTATGAGGATTTTTAAGACAGTCGCAAGTACAGTTTCATTTGTGGTCTATACAACTCCACTCAGACAATAACAGATTATTCTATCGTTCTTCCTGGTTAAACAACGAGCATGTCCCTTTCAATGTAGTTTCGAAAGAAACTAAACGCCAAAACAACATCTTCATTTGGTCCTTGATTGCAGCAATCAAATGATATTCTAATTAGATGATATTATAAAGGTGCTAAATATTGAATATGTTGTCTTCTCTCCGAAAAGACTTGTGGATATTTAACTGCGAATCTTTTCTATTTAGCATAGATTATAAAAGTGCTAAATATTGAATATATTGTCTTTTCCCAGACGCCAGCTACATATCTAAGTGCGAATATTTTCTAATTAGATGACATTATAAAGGTGCTAAATATTGAATATATTGTCTCTCTCGACGCCAGCTACATATTTAACTGCGAATCTCTTATAATTATATGATATTATAAAGATGCTAAATATTGAATATATTGTCTTTCTTCAAACCCCAGATAGATATTTAACTGCGAATCTGTTCTAATTAGATGATATTATCAAAGTGCTAAATATTCAACATATTGTCTGTTCTCAAACGTCACCTACATATTTAAATATTCTAATTAGATGATATTATAAAGGTGCTAAATATTGAATATATTGTCCTTTCTCCGACACGATGGTACAGATATTTTAATGCGAATCTCTTCTAATTAGAGTATATTATAAAAGTGCTAAATATTGAATGTATTGTCTTTTCTCCGAAAAGGGTCTTGTGGATATTTAACTGCGAATCTCTTCCATTTAGTATAGATTATAAAAGTGCTAAATATTCAATATATTGTCTTTTTCCGGACGCCAGCTACATATTTGAGTGCGAATGTTTTCTAATTATATGATATTATAAAGGTGCCAAATATTTAATATATTGTCTTCTCCCAGACGCCAGATAGATATTTAACTGCGAATCTCTTCTAATTAGATGATATTATCAAAGTGCTAAATATTCAAATATATTGTCTGTTCTCAAACGTCAGCTACACATTTAAATATTCTAATTAGATGATATTATGAAGGTGCTAAATATTGAATATATTGTCCTTTCTCCGACACGGTGTTACAGATATGTGAATGCGTATCTCTTCTAATTACAGTAGATTATAAAAGTGCTAAATATTGAATATATTGTCTTTTCTCCGAAAAGGCTCTTGTGGAAATTTAACTGCGAATCTCTTCTATTTAGTATAGATTATAAAAGTGCTAAATATTGAATATATTGTCTTTTACCAGACGCCAGCTAGATATTTAACTGCGAATCTCTTCTAGTTAGATTATATTATCAAAGTGCTATATATTAAATTTATTGTCTGTTCTCAGACGACAGCTACATATTTATGTGCGAATCTATTTTAATTAAATAATAGTATAAAGGAGCTAAATATTGAATATATTGTCCTTTCTCCGACACGGTGTTACAGATATTTTATTGCGAATATATTTTAATCAGACTAGATTATAAAAGTGCTAAATATTGAATATAGATGCTATTACAGTAACTCACTTTTCCGCCTACTACGGAGTTTAGCAAAACTATCTGCACAATATTACCAAGTACGCTATTTAGCACCATGTTAAAGCATAGGGAATTTGAAAAGTATCTAAAAAATCCAATCCTGCACCTAACTCGAATATCGACGTTTTGTGGCCCACCTCTGGCAACAGATATTTGGTGATTGAGCGAGTTGGTGAATACACTGGTGCGTTCAAAAATCATATTTTTTACTTTATTGGCGACAGATAGGCCATCCACCGCAACTGAAAATATGGGCGGGACTTCATTCTCTTCCTCCCTACTAAGCTTTCTAACCGATCTTCGGAGGGACACAAAATTGAGAGCTGACACTCCGTGACTGTGTAGATTATCATATTTGGGTCATTTTGAGCCTACTTGTGTAAGCCCCTAAGTAGAATGATAAATTCAATTAGCGGCCATGTGGGATACCAGAAAAGTTATGTTTTCGTCATTTGTCTTCAAAATATTTTGTTTTGCATATAAAAGTGGACAAAAACTATCTTATTTCACATCAGATTATTATTTACTAATTTATCGTGCAGTTTTTTCGAAGAAAATTACAAAAATGAAAAATTTGTAAAATCCGAACGAAAAATCGACCAATTATATCTTCGCAGAAAATGGCGTTCCTGTGGCGTTACATCTTCTGGTAGAACTTGACCCAAGGATATAGTGCAGTAAATTTCAGAGGGATTAAATGCCCCCTGCAGCTCTAATTTCGGAGAATACATCTGATACTTGGCGAAGATGCAAAATGCATGTATGTGAATGAATCGGTTATTCTGGTCACCGTGTATATAATTAAATTATTCAAAAGGACTAAATCTGAAATATTGTACATGTTTATCTCAGTTTATTGAGAAGCGTACAGTTAGTGAATTTATATACCACTTATACATTTGTAGTAGGAATATTCTTGTGACAGAGAGGAGCAGTACCAGTCAAGCCTTATAATCGCCAATTGAATATTCTCCATGGTAAAATATTCTCATTGGACAGCATCGTCATGCGAAATAAAATAGGATAATTCTTGATGATGAAATATTTATTGCCACCAAACTGATGCCCTGTACGAATCCGATTGATGAACTGTTCGCAGTCCCCAACCCCCACCTACCCACCTCCCGTCCCTTCATATTAGAACTCTATAAATTCATAGATCTTGTGTCAAATTTCATGTGAATCTTGATGAAATTATCAAGAACGTGTCAACTTCTAAACACAAAGTGTATATGGTTGTTACAGCTTACATACAAATATGTAGACTGAATGAGATTACTTCGTCATCATGAATCAATATCTGTAATGATGGGTGTTCGGTGTGGAAGACCATATTGCAGTTCTTGAAATGTTCATATCTGTCCAGGATTTAACCATAATCACCACATGCTCCATTCGCTTATTGATGCTGGCTAAGAAAAATGTCTATAAGTCATTACATGCATAAATTATGTCTGTGTTAATGTGATTCATGCAATATTTCCCACAATCCAACTTTTATTACATGGTCGTAGTCTCACACCAATAAAGGATAGGAGGTTCTGTATCAGTTGACATGATGAAACTAGAATGTGTATAGCCAGGTCCAAAATCAAACCTTAAAAAGAAAAGATTGACAACAAACTTTGGAAAATTTGATATAATTTTTACTTTAGACTGTTATAAGTTTTCAACAAAATCGATAATCAAAATATGGCCTCTCATCAGACCAGGATGATGATTCTTTTTTTAGCATATTTTGATATTTTTGGAAAGGTTGGATAGTATACTAAACTATCACATTTAAACATGTTTGAAGTGATTATGATGTCAAACTGACGTGATAATATGACACCATTGTTCAAAATGACATCATGTGAACTTGATGAACAATATAAATAATCACAGTATTTTTGCCTAAGTCACCTTGATATGTATTGAACAAGTATTACTGATGATCGGAGAACATATTTGGTCGCCTTGAAAACATGTTATAGGTGCCGTCAGTGTAATATGAAGAGTCCGGATTTTACCATAAAGATCAGTCAGATGATAACTGACTAAAGGAAGTCTATCAGAAAAAGTGTGTTTCGAGTGAAAAAATGACCATAAATGCAAATAAAAAATATATCGGATGACTTCATGACTGCCACCTTGAATTTGTTCTCGCCGCTGTGCATGGTCGAGGATACATGCAACGAAATGATAAGCCCTGGGGTAAAGTAGCTCCAATGCAATTACCTTTCAGGTGAAATTCGACCGAAATTGGAAGGAACCGTGAATATCAGATCACTTCCTATGGCCGCCATATTGAACTTTTCCTTGTTATCCTCATGTAAAGTCATGCAAATTGGCTCATACTGAACCTGATATGACTGACTCTGGTATGAATTGGCGGGTCTTATACCCATGATGAGTGAGGCATATAACCATTATCATAATGATAGACCCAAATAGCCCCATATTTGAATTCCTTCCTGATCATTCAGAGAAACATATGGTCTCAAGATTATTGGTATGTAAACCTCAAACTCCACTACGGGTATTTCACAATTCCACACAATTTCACAATGACCTGTTGTACCAGAAGAACTGGCTTGACTGTTACTGCTCCTGTTTCTGATAAGAAATCGTCCTACTACAATGTATAATCGATATATAAAGTCATTACCTGTACCGGTGTGGAAGCAACCGTGGTCCGCCAGATATGAGGGTCCGGGGACCATGGTATCTGGATCTGGGTGCCCGAAGGGCACCCAGATCCAGATACGAAAGTCCTTCCTCGGAAACAGTTGTCCCCCTATCAGCAGAAACCAGTGTCCTGATATCGTTAGTGTCCGGGTCACTGAAATCTAGACAGGAATGTCCCTTCTTATATATAAGACCCGGACCATGGCATCTGGCGGGCTATGGGCGCTTCCACAGCTATGGAAGTCCTCAGAGTCCGGCATTCCGGAGTCCGGTTGACCTATATATGCAACTAAAGGAATAGTAAAGACTAGAAATTCTGAACAGAGGTTCGGCCAGCAAATCGGTGGTGCAGTGGATAAACGCACAGACAGTACAATAGAAGGTAAGATTGTGGGTTCGATCCTTGTCGGGATCAGTTAAAAATGTTTGATTTTCTGCATGTCTCATGTACAGCTTTATTACGTCTTGTAAAGTTATACCGTGGCATCTTTGTTAAATATATATATATACATTTTTAGAAAAACTAATTTTATGTATTTAAGTCAATATACATCTTTACGGTGGCTCATATACGACATGCTATTAATTTTAGTTTTGTATATATTTTTTCAGTTGGGGGGGGGAGGGGTCTTTAGTTTTCAACCGAGTGAAAACCTTTTTCGCTCCTAAGTTTCCACCCAGGTGCAAACGTTTTCACCGGGGTGAGTCCTTGTGACCCGCAGTTAATATATTTTGTAGACTTCATATATGGCTAATATGTATACATTACCGGTAGTTCAACCTAAGGCGCTCGCAAACTAATGGTGTATTCATGACAAACACCGGGTATATTTGCCTGTCAATCCAAGATTGAATAAGGGTGACCCATAGGGGACATTCAAGAATTTGGGGGACACATAGGGGACATCGACAATTTTTATGTATTTTTTTTTTTTTACATTTTTTTATTACATTTTCTGCATTTCTTGGGGATGTTCTTGATTTTCACCTATTTTCTACAAACATATTTTAGTTTATCACATGTTTTCTTTACATTTTTGTCATTTCTAGTAACGTCGTCATAAATGACTTTATCGTCTTGTATACGTTTACAAAAACCACAGAGTAAACCATTAAACCGTCCAGTAAACCTTCAAACCGCGGAGTAACCTTTACACTGCTGTTGCTAGCTTTACTTCGCGGTTTAATCCTATCTGGCCTGGGCGATTTGAGGTGTACCGCAGCCGGAGGGGGGGGGGGGTGCGGAAAGTGCTCCCCCCCCTATATATTTTCGCTATCGCTAAGGCTAGAGGGCTGAAACTTACCACACTATATGTTTGGGTCAAGCTCTACAAGGAAATGTAAACAAAATCCAAAATTGCCGCCATGATAACGTCACTGTGACGTCATTTTCAAAAAGACCATTTTTGGACGATTTTTCGGTCAGAATTTTCGATTTTTTGGGGGGGTTTCTTCGCAAAAACTGCATTGATAAATTAGTAAATAATAATCTATGAAATAAAATACGTTTTACCCACTTTTCCATACAGAAAAGCAAAAAATTTGACGAAAACATCACTTTTCTGGTACCCCACATGGCCGCCATTTTAAATTTACCCATGATCCTCTGCTCGGAGGCTCAAAATGACCCCAATATGATAATCTAAAAAGTCACGGAATTTTAGCTCTCAATTTTTGTCGTTCCGGAGATAGGAGCAAAAAACCAACGCCCCCCCCCCCCACCCAGGCCAGGTAGGGTTAAAGGTTTCCGCCGTTACTAAGAATGAGAGAAATCTGAAGGAATTCTGTGTTAACCTTATCTGGCCTGTGATGTTTAGGAGCTGTCCAGGCCTGTGCCGAATCCAAGTGTGGGAGGAGTATTTGAGCAGTATTCATGCTGCAAGTATGTTCTTGATGATTGAATATGTCAATCTTTGGGCGATGTCAGCCTTGTACTCACAAATAAATTGCATATATGTATGTCTATCAGGTATAAGGGAGTTTTCCAGAATAGGAGCCATCAATGCTTACCTGGATTTTCTGAAATTCTGTTATAATGGGAGAGGAGATTTTCCGGCATTATTTAGCACGAAAGATAAACTGAGTCCTTGAAAACATCTGACTACCAGACTCTCATGTAAGTAATCGCGAGAGAAAACTTTCTGCACGGTGGTGGTTATAGCTAACCATCTGTGGAGTGATATCAAGTCATTTGTCAAGATGAAAATCTCCCGATTATTTAGTGTCTGGTCTACAGGCAAAAGCTCGTGATCTGACATATCTGAGGATTTCATATGAGTTGCTCAGTTCATCAAGGATGATTAGAAATTAAAAACAACAACCAGTTTGTTCTCCCTTTATTCTCCTTTCTCTATGACCTTCAGACAGCTTTGACAGATTCGACAATTTGAATGAATTATTCTTTTTGTTTCGAAAAATGCGGCACATTGGCTTGTGACCAGTTTGGTTCAGTCTTCGGGAGATTCGCCAGTAGTATATGAAGCTGAAATCCCGTCCATTCCTTGGTGAGGTGGAGATGGCAATGTGGCATAAATGTGAAGGCTTGACCTTGCTCTGGATGTGGGAGTAGACCATCTTAGGTGAACCGTACACTGTATTCAGAGAAGATAGGGCACGTGACTGTGTGTCATCTGTGAGTTCATTAGCAGTAAAAACCTGACGTAGAGTAAAAAGACAAACCGCAGATACAGTGGGATGCGCTATTGGGATATGCGCCTAACTACACATTACAAACACTGGCCAATAGGGATGTGTATGTGAGAGATAACGGGCACACGACGTGTAGTACGAATGAAGGAGTCTCACGGCCGTTGTTTGGGGTTGACCGGTGACATCATTGCGGGAAGTAGTAGGGAAAGCGCATATTCGATCGGGTACGCACTTTGGATTAGGCGTCTACCTACACTCTTATACACTAGCTCATAGACAAAACTAGTGACACGTGGACCTTGAAGATGCATGAGAACCACGCAGTGTATCTCGAGAATAAGTCACGTGACTGTGACGGCATGTTTGACTTCATCAGTCGTAGCGAAATCCCATTTGCTTATGCGCACTTGGGACTAGGCGCCTACTTACATCCATATACACTAGCTCATAGGAGCAACTACTGTCATGTGCACGTGGACCATGTAGTGTATTCAGAAAAGAAGACACGTCGGTACCAGCGACGGATCGTATGCCGAGCGAATTACGTGCACGTGTGATGCAAAGTGAAATTTGGAATGGGGAAGACTTAACGGCAAGTAGGCAAATTATACTTGACGATCGTCGCGACCTACGTGGTCGGGGAAGAGGTGGACGAGGACGGGGAACAGAGCGCGGCCGTGGTGGGAATGACCATAGAGATGGATATAGATCGGACAGGGGTAATCGGTAGGACGGGTCCGAGACCAACGTAATTTCAGTATCAAGCTGGATTGTAAACGGTTGGACAGATTATAACTCGGAATTACGAGAACGGTTGATTTCGACATAAACATTTTGGAGGTGTAGATATGTTCGTAAACCGGTCATTGTTTAAGACTAACACTATTAAGGTTATGGGCAGTATATATGATGGCATACTTGTCATTGAGTTAAAGACAAGTGACTGTACCCAGAGTTAACTTCCTCCGGAAAACTCACCTTGCAGTAGAGATTCTAGCTCATTCCAAAATCATTTAATGACCCACATCTGCATGCTGTCACAGTCAGGCCAGGCTATCTATGTTTGCTGTGACCTGAACGCCTGTATTGACGATATCAAGGAATCACTTAATGAAGTACCGTAGATAAACTATCCTTCATAGATCCAAGATCATTCCTACATTCCGGTGTTAATGGTCATGAAAAAAGCGTAATACAGTATCTGAATGATTGCAGAATGTGCGTGTCGAATGAGTAACACCGGAATTTGATCATTTTACCTGCATCAGGTCTACTGGAACGTCTGTCGTAGATTATTTTTTGCTACCTTAAGATCTTTTTCCAAATTGTATTTGTCTTTATTGTACCAATGTAACCGTCCTGTCTGTGTCTTGTGTGCTGTCCTCAGTGTTTATAGGGTGGATGGTTCCATGATGTTGCTTCAAAGATTTGCTTCTTTGAAGCAACAGGAACACAACTCGGCTGGGTGATTCCTGGTTGGTTCATCACGATATGACAAAAATATTGTCGAAAGCAGTGTTAAAAACATAACTCACTCACTCGTAAAAACCCTAGAGTGTACGACTCTGTTAAATAAAGATTTATTTCTGTAGAAAGGTCCACTACAGGCTAGTAAAAACCCATGGTAGAACAATCGTCTCGCCATGGTGGTGACATCAAGGTGTGACGTCACAGACTGAGTGAAAGAAATCCGTTGAAATGAAATGAGAACTATAGCCGTTAGTCCCCAGAAGGTATTTTTATATACTACTTTTATACGATTTGTAAGTATATTACTTATTTTACTCGGAAATATGCATGACAACGTTAGGTTGAAAGAGATGTGTCCCCTTAACATTATCGTTTCCGTAGCATTAGCGTAGACAGCTGTAGATAGTCGGGAGGGGCGTCCTGCAAAGTGCTTTGTATGAAAAATTAGAACGAAAACACGTATTATTTGATTCGTCAAATGATCCATCGAAGGATATTCTTTGTTCAAATAATCAACATAAGTCATCAAACAAAATTCTTATCTTTAGCCAATGTTGTACTCGCAACCTGCAAATTGTTGTGCTTCATTGCTGGATTATGGGATAGATTTATTACACATATGCCAAGTTTTCACCCTTGAAAGCACATTTCTTCTTTCTCTTGTCATTTACTGATATGTATTGTAATCACTCTTTTAATTCAATCACAGGGAGTGGAATGTCTCACCATAAAATCTGAGGTGATCAAATTTATTACCAGATGAAGAAGTTGACAGGTCCAAAATCATGCATAATCCAGTATTTCTTTGTTATTTCAATGATTTTAAAGGGGGGACATATTAGAACAGCTGATTGAATTTTATCACAAAAATTCGGGATGATTGAATTTTCATAGGTGGATTGGGTTATTAGAGGTATTAACATGAGTAATAAATCAAGTTTGCTTTAATGCTCGCATAACTGCAATGAAGAAAAGTTATTTTAAGCTTGCCCAGAAAGAGCTAATATCATACTCTTATCATCGTCAGCGTTCAATAATGTTAAAGCAAATGTTAAGGGTGGTATCGCTATAAATACTTGTTCCTTTTCCCCCAAACTTCGCAATATCATAATTATATCAATTATTGTTTTTATTATCCACCTGCTCATATCTAAATTATATATTGAGTATAATGTTAGGCAAAAACAAAATATGCATATACTATATTGGCCTTTTTTAATTCAGCTTTATATTATTTTATAAATAGGGTCGTTGGTGTATTATTATATTATGGTTGTTGGTCCGATTATTTCCCCTTCCTTTTATGTCTATAAATAACGCCTTTGGAGTCTGGTTTTTCTATGTGTTGTTTTTTAATAGCATATTTAAATCAATATCTAGTCTATTATATATATTTTTCGTTTCTTTTGTCTATAATGACACTTGAGGTATTTATACAGACATCTGTCTATTTTTTCTCATTATATATTCCCTGTTGCTTTTTTAACACACCGTTTTAACACTTTTTATTGTGTGTTTAAAATCAGTTTTATTTTTAATCAACTCAATGCAATGATACTGGCGAGCATAAACCTAACAGATTGCATGCGCCATCCAAATTCAAAACTGACTGATTGACCAAACTTCGCATATGCTTTATTCAGAATGTTGGGAGGGGGGTGTTCATAAAGTTTGCATTCAGATATATTTAATTAGCTAACTAAGCTAACATACTACAATTTCATGTTAACGTTTCATGTTGACGTAAATGTTGAGAGTGCTTTATTGATAAATTCTCGCCTGATTTTGCCCATACTTGGCAGATATATCATATGAGATGCTCTGACGGGGCTGCATTCTGTGAATATTAATTAGCTAATTAAGTACGACTAACCCCTCACGACTAAAAAGCAACCATATGACTCCACAGGAAAGCTTCCCTCAGCACATCACATTCAGAACCGAGTACTGTGGATTCTCGGACGTAGCAATAGTATCTCAGACGCGCTTTTATTACAGATGTTCATGTAGACACTCTGAAATAACCACACGGCCCCTAGCACCGGCTTAAGCGGAATTAGATACGCTAGCTCGGGAGCTGTGATGAGAGATCAGCTCAAACAAACAACTCATCTGTTAACAGTCGATCAATCTAGGTAAACCAAGATGGTAAATCAAGGGAATACCATCTAGACGTAACGCTATGAAAGCTTCGTGCGAAATGTTCGCCGATATTCTACGAGATCCCATAATAATCCAATCACGACCATTTCTCTCTTTTTTCTCTGACACTGATTGACTTTTACTTCACGGAGATTAAGATCTTCGCACGGGACAATCTTTTGATATTTTCTACACCTAACACAGCCAGACTTTTCGGCGGGAGTAAACTCTTTGATTTTTACGGAAATGATGCCATATTTGGATGCTGTTTCAGGATAATGTTTATATATTAGACCACGAGCTACCGTGTGTAATTACTGTGGGGGTGATTTTGAAATTGTTTTAACAAGCCATCCAGACTGATTGGCTAACAACAGTGGGTTCATATTCGCACAGTATATAAATAAGGCTGAATTCAGATATAATATTCCGTAATATTATATCTGAGTTTACTGAGATTGATAATGGATGAGCATCGAGGACGTCTGGTGGAGTAAAAGCCTCAACATAGGGTAAACCTGGATAAACCTGGATACCCAGAAAATCTATCCTGTAATGCCCGACGTCGTACGGATTAAATTCTCCACAAAAACAATAAACCTACATATATTTGTCGAATGATATGTACAGAAAGCGGATCTCGGGGACTAAAAGTCCATCAGCAGAATCCCACAATATACAGGTAATAAACTGAATCGATATGCAAGAGGTGGGAAAGTTGACGGCTTCCGGCGACTAAAAAGCAGCCATATGACTCCGCAGGAAAGCTTTCCTCAGCACCTTCCGTTCAGACCCGAGAATACGGTGGATTATCGGACGTAGCCTTAGTACCTCAGCCGCGCTTTTATTACAGCTGTTCATGTGGAGACTTCAGATCAGCTCAAACAAACAACTCATCTGATGTTAATGGGTGATCGTCGAGGACGTCTGATGGAGTACACGCCTCAACATGGGGTGAACCTAGTAAATGCAAGAATACCCAGAAAAACTAACCTGTAATGTCCGACGTCGTACGGTTTAAATTTCCCACGAAACAATAAACCTTCATATATTTGTCGAATGATATGTGCAGAGGGGGAAACGTAGCTAGCAAATGGTTAAATCCCAAAAATGTTTTGATAAAGTAGAGTCAAACAGTGTAGATAAAGTTCTCGAGATTATAACTGCGATTTTTAGCGAGATATTGATTCACCGGGACTGATAGTGTGACATTGGAAATGTGTATAGATCTCTTATACCTGAGGGGTCAGAGGTCTGCAATTTTCGCTGTTGGATACTTTGGGATGAGGGAAATCGTTTGGGCATGCTAATGATATCAAGGTTGCGTTATCTGCTCGACGTAAAATTAGAGTAAGTGTAAAGTGTAAGACTGATTTTACTGTATTGTACATTTTCAAAAGACCTGAGAAGTTTACCAGGTGTCGCCCAAGGGTGGATTATTGGTTCACTGATGTCCACAGGCCCGCACAACAAGAGATTTGGGGGGGTGGTATTAGGGCGAAGTGTCGAAATATGGGGTCTCTATATATGACCCCATGCTTAATATAAATAAACGTGTGAAGCGGACAGTTACGTTGGATTTTGAATCGCCCGTCAAAGGTAAAAAATTGCACAAATTTACTAATTTGACGACGGGAATATATAAAGTGT
This sequence comes from Hanleya hanleyi, assembly GCA_036873755.1. Lineage (NCBI taxonomy): Eukaryota > Metazoa > Mollusca > Polyplacophora > Lepidopleurida > Hanleyidae > Hanleya > Hanleya hanleyi. The sequence goes on along the minus strand of JAVTVY010022629.1, from coordinate 61,382 downwards.
AGACTATGCTGATATATTTTGTTTGGCGGTAAACCGTTTATTCCTCGATTCACACCTTTATGTTTATTTATATAAAGCATGGGGTTATATATAGAGACCCCATATCTCGACACTTCACCCTAATACCATCCCCCTGCCCCTCCCCCCCCCCCAAATCTCTTGTTTTGCGGGCCTGTGCTGATGTCATAGCTATTATTAAGTTTCGAAGCTCTTCATATGTTAAAGAGGCAGAAATTGAGGCACCTAGATTATTCCCTATATATAGCAGGACGTTACCAGTAATCTCAGCATTTTCTCCTATTGCAGCTACTTGGAAGACGGTTCGAATACGACTCTGCAGAATTGAAGAACCTCAAAGATTTGCTTCACCATGGCTCGTTAGTCGGTGATCCGGCAGTGAACTTCATAGTGAATGCTTTTCCGTTTATACGCCACCTCCCGTTCGGTATTGGACGATATTATGCGTCATTCCAAAGGACTACGGATGAATTCGACACAAATTTCTACCATCGTCCTAAGGTATTTGATAATATTTGATAACATGAGAAGGTCTATAAAATATTAACAATTGCCACACTTTCGTGATGACACTACAAAATGGTGAAGAGCCCCGTGGGGCTTCCGGGGATTGATCTGGGATGTCATTGTGCACACCGCAGGTCATGGTAAGAATAGGCATTAGCTCCTCAGAGATCTTGTCGTAAGAGTCGACTAAATGAGGTGGTTCCCGGGTGTGAAAAGGAATAGGACCCAACGTCGTGATATGACTGAAATATAGTTGAAAGTGTCGTTAAATCATATTCATTCACTCCCTCAATCACTCACTCACACTGGTTCGCCAAGACTGAAGAGTAAACCTACTGGTGGGTATTCCGTCGAAGACATAATACCTCGCGGTGTAACGATTTTACCGCTCTCAGCTGTAAATCGTGATCCGCCGCACGTGACGAACATCACATGCTATAGGGTGTGTTTCCGCTCACATAGTACTCGTTGTATTTCTCTCTTATCAGGGGATAACATATATATCCAAATGAAATGGATATTCCCTTGATTCTACCCGCGAAGGATATCTTCTAATTTGAGGTGTTTCTCCTGGTTTTTCTTCTCGAGCTGATCTCCATGGTAAGGGAAGTCATGCAGCTGACATGCGCTGTTCGGAGTTTCCGCGTGATACTGTACTTTCAACATGGATGCCAATATGGATTTCTACACGCTTAAAACTAAAGTGTTGTAAAGTGTTGAAATAACACTTTAAGTGTGTCCACAGGGACTGCACTTTAAAGTGCTGTCCCTGTGGACACACTTAAAGGGTTATTGCAACACTTTACGAGTAGGTTTCGACACTTAGTTTTAAGCGTGTAGCAGTGCGTAACGAGGTATTTGTATACTACATTATCCGAGACCGTGTCGAGTGGGTGTGTTACGGCGTAAGTTTCCGATTCACTCATTGGGCCACCAGAGCGTCCTGGTACTTCGAGTATAATGCTGCTCTCAATATATTTATACAACCTGTAACCATTTCGGTCATCTATACGCGGTAAGACTGACCCTGGGATCGTGTGTATCCATTTCAGACTACTTTCGGCAACTGCGCGAGGGAATTTCCAGAAATCAATACCACGTGACTTCGTCAGCCAATCCGCTAAAGTCTACCGATGTAACCCCAACGTAACCCGCCATTTTCGAGTCATGTGATGATCTACTTGCTCAAAATTACAGATCTACCACACCTCTTGGATGATACGAAAGTTATTCAAACATATATAGTTTGTAAGCCCAGGCAATATCTGTTTCCGAGGTATGTATGAAAACCTGTAATTTATCAGAGTTTTCGAATCTGTTCTCCGCCGGATGAAGGCCGAACAGAATCCGGTAAAACACCGGATATCGCTCCGCGATAATGGAGACACGATTCGCAAGCCATCTTATGGATGGCGAAGTGTACGCAAATGTATATTTATATAGGCTCCACTCGGGCTGCTTCAACTATGAAATGCCTAAGAATCCTGTCCCGCAGTTTACGATTTAGATCATAAGGGAACAATAGTGCTATCTCCGCGACCCCTTGGGGAATTTTGCGGACAATATCGGTACTTCAAACTATGGCATATTTGGTATTTCTGGAAAGGTTATATAAAGCCGTAAATGACTATATCACATTCATGTTTTCCTCTCAACGTGTCCCTATCAGTGATTACCTGATCTAAAATATACTTGTTCTGCTCATTTTACCTGGAACTGTATTGGAAATGCATTACTAATGATCGGAGAATATTTTTCCCCCTTCACAAGATGTTTAGATGTCAGCGTATAAAGGGTTCAAATTTCAGGATAACAATTTCTATCGTGGAGTATAATTATAAAATGCAGCAAACCGTTCGTCATAATAACTGGCATCTATGGAAAGACGACAAAGCGGCGGACCTTATTGTCATAAGATGACACATATTTGACGCCGACCACAGGGGCTCGTTACCGTTGTTAATTGGTTAATTAGGTTGATTATAGGGGGGAGGGGATTGAGGTAGGGAATAGATTTTTTCCCTACCTCGACCTCCCCCCCCCCCCAAGAATACACCATCACGACATCTTGTCGGCATCATTAAAAACTGTTGACAGCTTCTTTCGTGCAGGAAACTAGCCCATGATAATATATACTATGATTGTTTTTGTTTTTGTTTAGAACGATTAAGAAATTTAGAACAATTAATACCACAACAATGAAAAACCAGTTGGAAAAATTACTCATAAATCGACCGATAGAACACATTAGTATTGCAATATATGGAGTTACTGAAGAGCAAGTGAAGGTATGTTGACGCTACTACGATATACTCAATTATGATGAATGTATTCTTGCTAAGTCCTGCAGCAATGGAACCAATATTTGAGTAACGATGGGACAATATCGTGAGATTAGATGTTTGGTAGTATTAATACGTGTAGCTTCCAATATAGATTTCGAATGGACTATTGAATAAAAAATGGTTTTTGTAAAAAGGTTACTTACCAAAGAGAGACGAAGGAGCATGCATTTTGTTGCGTGACAGGCGGGAATTTGAGAAATGGTTCCATGATACAGCTAGAATATGCATATAATGTACAACAAATTGTACCAGTAGAGGGGTCAAGAGAGTACGACTATGCGTCAACCAAAATTGAAGTCAAATTTACCACTACAACTATGGAGAATTTGCGCCACTCTAAGCTACACAATATGCCCTAATACCTGCTTTGAGCACAAGATTACAAATCGCCCACACACATTCAAATAAGACAACAGATCGCACTGATATATGGACCCTAATATACAGGTAAAGTGCGCAAGTGGTGGAAAATATTTATCTGTTAAATTTGTACAGCGGCAGGTATTTGCCGTGAAAGTAGAAACACAACACAAGGCTGTTTATGAATAATAACTTATTTTACTGCTCAGGTGCTGACCTTTCGTTGGAGATACTTCCAACATTCTCTGCGCAAATGACTAATGACTATTTCATCCATTTAAAAAAATCGTCTTGTAGCTACAATACTATTTCACCTATCATATTGTGTTAATAAATTATAAATTACTGCCAATTTTAGGCCAGTTATAACCCGAGTATAACACGCGGTCTGGTGGATGTGATGATACGAACCCAAAACGAGTCACGTGAAGAAGACGGCATACCATGGCTCACTGACGAAATCATTACAGCGATCAACAACGAAATGATCGTAGGAGGTATACCTTAGGACTGAAGATCAGATCTCTATTTTTGAAAATAACAGTCCAGAAAATGGATATCCCGATAATTCAATATGTAGTTTATATGTGTATCAATACCTAAAAAAACTAGAGCCTATAGATTTTTTTATATATCGATGTCTGGGAATCATAGAAATGATTGGTATTGATTGGTATTTGTCATGTCTGTGATCATCAGCATACAATTGAACTTCACTACGGTATTTGGGCAAAACCTAAATGGTCAAGTATTGTCAAATGTCAAATACAAGAAAATATTGATTTTCCTTCAAACAGATTCCTTTCAGGTGGGAACATTTTTCATGAATGAAGAAAAATGTCAAGGACGTGGTGAAGTAAACCTTCGTTCTCGAGTTAATGAACAGATATAAAGTTCTAAAATGACCCCTTTCACAGTTAAATTAGTAAATTTATTTCTCAACTGTTTAACTGGTTATAGCTGTTTCAGACATGTATCAAACAGGGGAGACAACTCCATGGGATAAATGCCATATACATGTAGGGGAGACAACTCTGAATAGTCCAACCTCATAGTATAGTCTGAACTAGATTCAGTTTTAGGGGACTGTGACCTTGCCCTTTGAGTGTGTGAGTGAGTGAATAGAATTTAACGTCGCTTTCAACAATATTTCAGCTTTATCGCGATGAACCAGTTAAGCACCACCCAGCCAAGTTGCGTTCTTGCTACTTCAAAGAAGAAATCTTTGGGACCAGACACCCTCCATCCACTCTATAAAACACTGAGGACAGCACATAAGACACTTGACCTTTGACCGCAAATGAATAGGGTTCCTCTTTGCCCTGCAGGTAATGTATATCCAAAGTTTGGTACCAATCCATACCTTGGAACTGCAGATATCGCACGGACAACAAATGTTAATGGGTTAATGGATGGATAGACGGAGAGTTGGACAGAGCTCATAATCGTATACATAAGGCCTTGTCTTCGATTAGCATATAAAACTGTGACTTAAACAGTTCCGGATTTTGGGGACAGTGACATCTCTTGGCAAATCGTTTATAGGCATATGCATGATTCTCGTGTTTTTGAACATTTTGGAAATCCTTTAAAAAAAAATTAAAAAGTTTCGGGCCGCTACCACTTCTGTTCGGTCAGGTTACCGCGAACAAAGTATATTTTAATTTTGGCCTTATCGTCGAATTTATGACAAAAGAGATGATTACAATTTCGACATCGTAAACTATCCCTTTCAGGATAGTAATATTCCAGTAGGACCTACATATGGCGTATACATATCTCGCTTAGTAGCATTTGCTAGATCCTGTGTTGAATGTGACGAGTTTAATCAACGTCACAAAATATTTTGCAGAAACTTATAAAACAGGGCTACTCCAACAAGCGCCTCCAATCAAAGTTTCTCAAATTTGGCGATACATATCGTATGCTGATAGCAACATACGAGCGTAGCGTGCAAGATCTATGGCGTTATGTTTCGTAACTTGTGTCTAATTCCGCTTAACCCGGGGCTAGGGGCCGTATGAACCCATGTACTTCAAGATCATCATGATGTTCATATGAACAGTCACAATCAAAGCGTGACTGAGATACATCATTCTCTAGATGACGACTTCACAACGATTATTCTGGATTGAGACTACTGATCAGCGATACGGATTTTATAACTTTGGAACATCATGATGTCTTGCCGGCATCAATGAAAACTGTTGACCGCTTCTCTCTTGCAGGAAACTAGCCTATGTTTATGTATACTATGATTGTCTTTTTGAATTTGGTGATAATACTGTTATATGGAATCTGGAATAGGTCTTTAGATTATGGACGCGGATATTCTCTAATGGACGACGGCTGAATTATGAATGACGGACTAGACGCTTGTAATTTCAGTTGGGACGGGCCACCATGACAATTTTGTTGACTCCAGGAGGTTAAACTGACTATTTCTTTACTCGCTGACCATGTATACTTCTTCATAACCCATATTTGTTCAAAATAATAATCTGAGGTCATTCCTACTATGCTTTGGGGTGCCTTTAATTCGTGAGAGGCTTTTCATACCTACAGTGCAGTGAGTGAATATGGCTCGTGAATAATGATCTCTGGCTACAGCCTTGGCATATGATTCAGGATGTTTTACAAATATATTCCTTGCTGTCATGTTTGTTTGACTACACAAGACAACTTTTTTCATCATGATTCACATTCAAAATTCTTTATAGAAGAGGGCTGGTTACCGTACAGGATTCGGATATGACACTTGAGCAAGCTGTTGGTAATTAACTCTTTACCATATTGTGGATTAATGAGAAAGGAATTTATGGCCAATATTATTCTGAGTATGTTAAGTTTATTTCATCAGTCAAGGTACCTAGTCCCTGTTAAAAATCTGTGCCCGAGATAAACTCAGGGGCGTGTGGTCAATCCTTCAAGGTGTCTACGTGAACCTGTAGTACAAAGGTGTGCCCAGATAAGCTTGGGGTCGTGTGGTCAGTCCAGCCAAGGTGCCTATGTGAACCAGTTGTGCAAAAGCGTACCCAATATAAGCTCGGGGTTGTGTGATCAGTCCAGACAAGGTGTCTACGTGAACCTGTAGTACAAAAGCGAACCCGAGATAAGCTCGGGGACGTGTGGTCAGTCCAGGCAATGTGTCTACGTGAACCTGTAGTACAAAAGCGTGCCCGAGGTAAGCTCGGGGTCGTGTGGTCAGTCCAGTCAATGTGTCTACGTGAACCTGTAGTGCAAAAGCGAACCCGAGATAAGCTGGGGGACGTGTGATCAGTCCAGTCAATGTGTCTACGTGAACCTGTAGTGCAAAAGCGAACCCGAGATAAGCTCGGGGACGTGTGATCAGTCCAGTCAATGTGTCTACGTGAACCTGTAGTGCAAAAGCGAACCCGAGATAAGCTCGGGGACGTGTGATCAGTCCAGTCAATGTGTCTACGTGAACCTGTAGTGCAAAAGCGAACCCGAGATAAGCTCGGGGACGTGTGATCAGTCCAGTCAATGTGTCTACGTGAACCTGTAGTACAAAAGCGTACATGAGACACAGATCATCACACAAATCTCTATGGATTCTTAGGATGTCTTTCAATAGCATCAACAATGAAATGATCGTAAGAGGTATACCTAAGGATACCTAAGGACTGAAGATCAAATCTCTATTTTGGAATATAACTGTCCAGAACTGGATATCTCGATAATTCAATATATAGTTTATATGTGTATCAATACCCCAAAAAAGCAGGAAAAAGATTTTCGGCTGAATTATGAATGACGGACCAGACGCTTGTAATTGTTATGTCTTGAACCCAAGTTGAAGAACAAACAACACAGTGTCTCCCAAACGTATTCCTTAAACTCGAAGGAAGCATAGGTGCATGACTACTGATTCTAAAAATTCTGATTTTGAACAATCATCAACATGCGAGTCGTGTGTATATCGGTGCTTCATTGTCAGTGAACGCATAAATGACTTCGAGCGTTCAGCCAACCTATAAAACAATGTTTCATCCCAACACAATTTCTCGAGCTTACCGCAGTGGCATTTTGTTGCAGGATAAGTTCAGAATGTCCATGGTATCAGTTTGCATCTCTCATATGAAACAACATTATGTGTCTAAATTCCAATTGTTTTCCTTATGTGCCAACCATAAGACGAAGACTCACAGCTGTCACATTGTTATATATTCAAATGTAAAGTATGGCCTGGATAACTGTTCATGGCGGAAACACCTTTATTGCAACTATGACGATGTTCGTTCTCTCTCATGATACATTGTTGGTTTTCAATGAGCACTATAAATGGGTCATATTTCCACTAGTAATCGTCAGGGGTCCGATGAGATCAAGAGGTATGTCATAGCGGGATTCGAATCAACGATAGTAATTATATAACGGTTTCGAACCTTGAAATTGATGAAGTCTCTGGTTCACATTATTTTATAACCCTTAACATGGAGGCATTAAAACGAAAGGAGATACTGTTCCACAAGCCAGGACTGACTGGCCAGCGCTCACGCCCGCTGAGCTTTTGTGTTGCGCTTTTATGGGCTGCGTCTCTTTCATGTTCAATGTACGACGCCGCTCTCTGGTCCTGCGACTTTTTTCTGTTAAATTGGAAATAACCGGAAGTGACGGTGTCATCATGCGCAGTCTCCACAAAATTATTATTTGAAATAATTTTCCTTATGACAATATTTGAGTCATGGCTGTATGTCTGATTTGTGCTGAACTGCGGGACTTTGAAAACAGGCTGTCAATTCTCTACCTATATTGTACTTTCTCAATTTATGCTAACTTCCGCATTCCCAAAGATGACCCAAAAATGTGAGCGAGTTGCTATCACTATAGGTAATCGGAAAATCTATGATTCTTACGGGAGGCTTAACCCCTTCGTGCCAAATTAGCGATTGAAAATATATATATTTCTCCATTTGAAATACATGGTGACTTCTGCCAACCTATGAAAATCGCACACTTTTTCTGTCAAAATAACACACTTTCCGCATTTCAAATCGGGGAAAAGTTATCCTTATGTTAAAGAGCGTAAACAAATCTATGTCCTCGTGTTTGGCATTTCCGGGAGGCTTTACCTCAATTGGAATAAAATCGGATCCATTGACACTTCAAAAAAGCTATTAATTAATGACCCGGCGGCCGTTTGTGTATACCCCCATGGGAGCTGATCGCTCAGTGAGTAATCCGCGAATACTCAATTGGCAGTGTGATCGTTTATCGGTCGTTTTTGAGATTATAACAGGCCCATTGAATGTTATTGTTTTGCAGTTACGAGATTGCGACTCGAGTATTTATAATCAAGAAAAAGATATTACTCAAGCCAGGACAAATTATTGTCAAAACTACGGAAAATATATACATGCGTGCGGTGTTTCTCACAATGGGAAAAGAACACTTTTTTATATTAAAAAAAAGACTAGCGACATTTAACATGTTTAATGAATAAATATTAATGAACATCCAGCACGGTATCAATAACACAGATTCCTTGATTCTTTGGAAGCAGGAAATGGTAATTAACACATCGCTTGAGAATCTGCCCGAGTGATATGTTATACCAAAAATATTGGTTATAAAAGCGGAGAATGTCTTTCGTACGTCTCATAACTTGACGACGGAATTCTGAAAGTAATCTACTCGCGATAAAAACATTTCCTATAAATACATAAAATGCGATTAATATCGGTAGGCTGTTAGGGGTCACGTCCAATTAATCGAGGCACATTCTCGATGTCTTCGAGATGGATCGAGAAATTTCTCGACTGAAACCGGGAGGGCAGAACCGGGACTCATGGCGTCGTCTCCCGGTTTGCTTCCGGTTCTATGTCGATCGAAACGTCCCGGTTTTCGAGATGGGTATTAAAGGTCTGTATTGTATTTGTAAGGTCTGTAGCTCCGGTATGGTGGAGGATGAATTTCATTTTCTACTATGCTGTCCACTGTACTCTGCTCTAAGAAAACAATATTTAGGAAATATTACTGGTCATGGCCGTCCCTTAAAAAATTTAAACTATTGTTAAATTTCCAGTCTAAAAAAAAGGATTATCTCTGTGGGAAAATTCACAATTGACGCCAAAGAACAAAGAGCACAATACATGGCTATAGACAATTTTAATATGCATAAGAACTTTGCATTCCTGATATTTATGTCCATATTTATATGACAGTCGGTAGAAATACATCAATCTGAAAACGACTATAATTGCTTATATTTAAGCAAACGAGACAAATATTAATTTTAACTGATTGATTAGTCAGTCTAGTATAGTTGTCTGTTAAGCCAGTCATATTATTTCAGTCAGTGGTTTGATTCTATTATATTATAAACTGTATATGTGATTGGGAGAGGAGCCATGTGGCTCATTCCTGCAATAAACACACCTTGATTAAAAAAAAATTATCGCTAATCTCAAAGGGGATCCCGGTTTCTATATGTCTGTGTTTTGTCGTCGTTAATTTGACCGTTTCATGCAATAGGCTATCAGAGTGTTTTGTGGGTGTGATATTTTCGGGGTGCACGTCATATACGCATATTATGGCCCAAAATAGAATCTCGACAACGGATTGTTTTAAAGAGGTTTGTTTCATGTTATTCAACATTTATCCGATATATTCATATCCTGTCTTTTCCTGAATCCAATTGAAAGAATATATTTCATTTATCTATATAATCTGGCTAGTATCGGATGCGGAAGAAATGGGACAACTGTATAGAACTTGAATATTAATGAAATGGAAGCATGCCTTAATTATTTTTTCTATTAAGTTATTTTGAACCAACATTGGTTTCAACCGCAAAATGAAGGTTATGTTAAATGTTTGACCGATGTATTAACCTCTGTTTATAATTTGTTTTATTATTTGGTGTTATTCAATGCAGATAATTACTATCTTGTGATATAGTTCAAATAAGGAGATTATATCAACACAATTTTTCTGATATATATAAGCTTGCATGGAAGAGGTTAGTGGAAATACTGAAAATCGGAAAGAGAGGTGTTGATAATTCACACCACAGTCGGTCTTGAAAATCTTCGGCTTGAAACAAAAGGGACTAATTTCTTTAAAGGAAAAAAACTGAAACATTACTTTTGGCTGGCTTGGTAATATACTCGAGTTCCATTATTATTGCTGATAACATGTGTTGAGAAATTTTACCAAATAGCCTGATTAATAACAGTAATTAGCGCCCAATTCAGAATGCAATCTCACTTTAGACCAACGATCACATATGGTTTTACTATCAGCCGGTTTCCAGTAAATTTTCAGCCCCTCCTGTGGCCTTCAAAGCCACTGCACATTTGGATACGTGGAAAATCTCTGACGAAGTTAGTACTATAATTTTCAAGTCAAGATTCTATTAAATATTCGTTTCAATAAAGAGCTATAAAGATAACAGGTAGCGAAACTGCGCTGTCAGAGCAAATATATGCGACTACAGTTCTCTAGACGAAACAACAAAGTAATATTAAACGATTCATGTTTAATCTGATATATTATCCGTGTTTTAATGCATATGTACCCGCCGAAATTAATTTCGCCACAGAAAAGTATATTTATGACGAGCATACGCATTCCGAATAGTTCAAACGTTCATTTGAAGGCATCTCGATTACAGTCTCGAAGCAAGTCGAATTATTTCGAGGGCGATCGAGATGGTCTTGCGCTTCGAGATAAAACCGGGACAACAATCGATAGAGATAAACCGGGACCCCTCGAGACGAGATATTTATCGGTTTTCGTCGTTAATCGAGAAACCGTCTCGATCGATTGGACGTGACCCCTTAGAATATATAATTTGTTTCAGTTATCATGATTATTGCACATAATCTTCTCTGTATACTTCACAAAGAGATTATTATAAGGCTTAACCCATGCTATATATCTTCATTTGCATTTGTAAGATGAGAATCAGTCATCAAATAAAAGACATTCTTACGGACAAGCACTTCTTGCATAAATCATTAATCGGGCACGTGTACGTTCCGTTACAAAATCTGGAAATATTTTCTACTCATGGAACAGCTCATGTTGATAAAATATAATAAGTCATTCAAGTGGTCCAAGTCTTTTCAAAACTTCAAAACTTGTTTACACGAACTACATGCAGTTCTACGACTTGACCATGGCTCAGATCGCCTGATGGTGATCAACGCAACGGGAGGTTAATTGGCAATAGCCACTTCGAATACACAACGCTTAATAGGTCGACAGCAAACTGACGCAAGTCCATGGGACGCATGCGCGTTAAGCCGAATGCTACCGAATCAACGGCGCACATGGCCGAGCCAGCTTAAACATTCAAGACTTTCATCAACCCAAAGTGGGCCTCCTTCCGTTTTAATACCTCCATGCCCTTGTTGTGTTCGTCCAATGTAAAATGCATGCTTCTGTGTTTTCTATGGTCTCTTTTCTTTCAGGCTCGATGACAACAGGAGGAGCATTGCTGTCACTGTTCTTGATAATCCTCCATAAACCGGAAGTTGGTGATGCTATTACAGACGAAATAGAGAAGGTGATTGGGTGGAATCGATGTTCACGTATCTCGGACAGAGCGCGCATGCCCTACACGGAAGCTGTCATACTAGAAGTACTCAGATTTATCTCGCATCTTCCAGTCGCTCTTCCTCACTGCACAATTAGGGACGTCAAAATACGAGAGTTCTCTATTCCTGTCGACACTACGGTAAGCACAAAGTGATTTGTGTCGCCACCAATCTCGCCCCGCTCATAGCCCGGCGTGTTTTACGGATGTATATTCACACTTGTGGCAGCTACTCGGTATGGTTGATACTCGGTATGGTTGATACTCGGTATGGTTGATACCCGCTATGGTTGATACTCGGTATGGTTGATACCCGGTATGGTTGATAGTCGGTATGGTTGATACCCGGTATGGTTGATACTCGGTATGGTTGATACCCGGTATGGTTGATACTCGGTATGGTTGATACCCGGTATGGTTGATACTCGGTATGGTTGATACTCGGTATGGTTGAGCAAATTCAGATGAACAATATCGCTCCTTTTTTGTTAAACTGGGAATAAAATATATTCCAACTGTTATGTATTTAGACCCGACATTCATACTCAGCCATAAAGAACCTTCTCCATATAAATCGAAAGACCGTAATCATGCGACACTATTAGAAACAAGATCCATGTGAGCATATGTAGCACAAATATATATATAATATATAACAAGAGCCATTATTATGATACTATTAAACTACGCCAAAAGACAATACAAATCGAGTAGGACCACAGAAGCATGTTTTGGTCAGACCAACCAAGTCGGCCCATAGAATCCTGGTCTGGGATATATCTTTTCGACCTCAAGCCGGAGACATTCTATATACTTGTTATGTTATATTATATATACAGGTACATCGTAACTTTTGAGCTGTCCGTCACGATGACCGGGACTGAGACGATCCTTGGGACGTCAAGCCGGAGAGATTCTGTATAATTGTTATATTATATATTCAGATACTTGGTAACCTGTGGGCGGCCCATCACGATGAACGGGACTGAGACGATCCTTGGGACGTCAAGCCGGAGAGATTCTGTATAATTGTTATATTATATATTCAGGTACTTTGTAACTTGTGGGCGGCCCATCACGATGAACGGGTCTGGGAAGATCCTTGGGACTTCAAGCCGGAGAGATTCTTAGATGACCATGGACAACTGGTCCCTGTCGATCATAGAAACAGGAGAAAGTAAGAATTGTATATATGTAACAGTATTAGGTCATCTTAGATTTTACATCTGGTAACGAGAAAATTGTCAATAGGTTGTCATTTTCTGTATAATGCAGGAGGCAAGAAGCATTAACGTACATGGAATTTTGCCGATTTGGCTTATATAAATCTGACCGATGTTCGGTAATGGATACATGTATCTGCTTCAACTGACGCAGCAGCTATCCAGTTATTGCGAAATCGCTTGGCCAATAAATGTATTTGTTGCTAAAAATTTAGAGTTAAATGCAATTTTAGTCTTAGTGGAGTAAAAGTAGAACTTAATCTTAAAGGCTCTCCCTTGTTATTTATCTGAACATACAGACTAACACGGCTACACCCTGAATATCTTAGCAAACACAAACCCGTATGGGTGGACCAAATACACCACATCGATGCAACGTAAATGCTTCGATAACCCTTTTTAACATCAAGTAATGATCGCCTTTGATTAGGAACTGTCTAACATTACGTGTATTCAAATTCATCTACTTGTGTCATAATATTGATTAAACGCGCCATATAAAGGTGGTGGGAAAACATGCCGAGGTACTGACAAGAATATAAACGTCTAGTCCGTCATTCAATATTTAGCCGCCGTCGTTAAAGAATTTCCGCGTCCATAATCGAAAGACTATAATAGCAATATCACTAATTAAAAGAATAAATCATAGTATACATAAACATAGCCTAGTTTCCTGAAAGAGGGAAGCGGTCAAGAGTGTCAACAGTGTCGGTGCCGCCAAGACATCATGATTTTCCAAAAATATCAAATCCGTATCGCTGATCGGTATTCTTAATCCATCTGATTTTCTTTGTAATGTCGTTACCTAGAGTATGATGTATCTCAGTCACACTTTGATTTTGACTGTTCATATGAACACTGTGATGTTCATGTGGCCCACAGGCCAACCTGATCCCACAGGTCAATATTCTTGAGTGCATATCCAAAAACATCACAAGAACCAAAAATGACCCCTGTGTTGATTTGCAGCTCAGCCAAGCTTTTGTTGTAGCTGTTCTTGTGGACCTTTGAATGACGTGCCCACACGTCCTCTACACCGACTTGAGAAGTATTAGATACAAATATCTAAGAGCAAGGATGTAATAGCCCTATCCTGTCATCTGGTGGAAAGTGAAGAACTATATGCAGCCGTTAGATGAAATAGGGATATGCATGGGATATGAGGATGGGAGACCAATCTGGATTTCAGGAAATCCACTTCCTGCCACAGGAAGGCAAACACATCCGGTCACTTTTCGCGACAAATACCACAACACTATTTGTTTTCCCCTTTCTACATGGAATCTAACAAGTAAGAGTCATAGTTGTGGGTAACAGCAGGCTTGCATTAATATCTAACAAGTAAGAGTCATAGTTGTGGGTAACAGCAGGCTTGCATTAATAGCATGTAAAGACATTGGTTACTCATTTCTGATTTCACTTCTCACGCCTATTTTTTTTTTTTTTTTTTTTTTTTCAGCCTGATGGCGTTCAGTATTGGGAAGAGATCCTGCTTAGGGGAAATTTTTGGCAAGTCAAGAATGTTCCTCTTCATCACGACGTTATTACAGCGGTTCAAATTTGAACAAGACAAAGACAAATACCTGCCAACATTTGATCCCAGACAATATGAGCGCGGTTTGGTGCTATCTCCTCAGAAGTATTGGGTTATTGCTACCCCTCGCTGATATGTGATATCTTGACAGCTATAGCTGTGGCAAAATAATCGTACAGTCCAATGGATTAAAGAAACAGTCCAACAGTAAATATTAAATTTCAATCCAACAGTAAAAGAAACCGTCATTATAAGATATTGAGGCATGTCACACCTCGTAGCATTAACACTCATACAACCACACATCAATAAAAAAAAACATTACCCTTGACGTCCTCCAACGATGCAGCGATACGTACTCCAACGATGCACGGAAACGTAATGAAGTCTTCCGATATATGAAGTTGCCCGTATTATGTAGTTGAAAGTCGTTACTCTTGTATAGAACAAAATTCGCTACAATGATAGATATGTCGTCCCAGACCAGAGCAAATATTGAGCGATGCAAATAAATTCACATTCCTTAAAATCTCATGTCCAGATCGTTCCAGCAGACATAAAAGTGTAAACATTGTGTAAAAGTGTAAAATGTATCTGTAAATATAACTAATACTATCTATCTACCTACTGAATACTGCGATTGCACTGGGTAATTTGTTCAACAATCACAACCAACTCTCACAGAGATGCCATTTTCTGAATGTCGGATCTGAGTTTATTTTGTATTGATTAAATTTGCAACCACTGATATACCCGATTCAAACCGCTGGTATACGGTACCCGAAATTAGCGAATGGGCCGTTTAAACGTGTGTTGAAGGAAATAAAGATGACCAAACAAAAAGCGTGTTCGAAGTGCATTTAAACTACAGGACACTGAAATGATCGATTCACTGGAATTACAGAAAACTTTGTTTAAGGGCATCTTCCCGGATTTCGCGGCATCAACGCAATACGTTATTAGTTATTTCATAGAATATTTCTCATTTCGGTTGAAATCTTAACATGCGCTATATTTTAAAACAAATAACATAGTGATGAATATTGCCTATGTAAAGTTCAGTTCTTTGCATAATTGGTCGCGTGGTTGATTCCTTTGTCTTTGTTCCATTTTTGTGAACTCAAATCCGCCCAGAATACTAGTAGAACTACAAGAGTTTTCCAGAAATTTGTGCATGTGCTTGGAGTGTGTATCCGGGTACAGGATAACAGGCTCAATCCTATTTCCAGTAAACATCGAAGGATTTGAATATATTCTTCTTCATTGGATTGATGACATCTTAGGGCATCACCTCTGTGTCCGTCTGTTTCGTGTGTAGTTTGCATATACCGTGTTCTGCTTAACCCCACCAGGCCAAACTTTCTACTCACAGAGGCGATATATTTTGGGGAGCAGACACTCCCTTATATTGTGATTTATCATGTGGGGTTCATTTTTGAGCCTGTTTGCATAACAACCCGAATAGAGAATCTGAGAAAATACATGTATGTTTCAAGTCATGTATCAAATATTATTTACTGATTTATCATGCATTTTTGGGGAAGAAAACACATAAATAAAAATTCGAAACATCTAACGGGAAAATCGACCAAAGAATGCTATTTTTCAAAATGACATCACTGTCACGCCATCAAAGTTGCCATCTTGGATTTTTGTTACATTTTCCATTAGAGGTGTAGTATAGTAACACAGGGCCGAAATGCGCCCCAGGGGTCCCCCGAGTTGTTTTGCAGAGTATGTATCACATTTACGCTTTGATTGTGGATGTTCATTTGAACACTTTTTAGATGTAATACACAGGATATTCAAAAGGTCCCTGGTGCCGGCTTAAGCGGACTTTGGCACACGTTACGAGACTTGGCGCCAGAAATCTTGCACTCTACGATCTTATTTTTCCATCACTGTACGATATTTATCACAAAATTGAAGAACTTTGAATGGAGCTATAGCCCTGCATATCTCTGTTTGAACCACGACTAAACACCTGGAGTACGATTCTACGGCGAACTCCAACCACGATCCAAACTCAATGTATATACTGTAATTTAGATGTAACTGGCTCTGGATTAAGGTTCAGCTCGGAATGTAAGCATAGATGGATTTTGGACAGGTTTTTTTTCTTTGCGCAGCAAGATTGTTTTGTGTGTTGTTCGCACGGATTCAGAACAGAAATCGAGTGTTCGGCTGATGCCGAAATTGGAGTGATATGCAACAGGTACGAAAAATTGACGACGTCTGGCGACTAAAAAGCAAACATACGACTCTACAGGAAAGCTTGCCTCGGCACCTCACATTCAGACCTGAGAATACGGTGAATTCTCGGACGTAGCCTTAGTATCTCTGCCGCGCTTTTATTGCAGCTGTTCATGTGGCGACTATGAAGTATCCGACACTGCCCCTAGCACCCGCTTGATCAGAATTAGATACGCTAGCTCGGGAACTGTGCTGACGGATCAGCCTAAACAAATAACTCATCTGATGGTAATGGATGAGCATCGTGGACGTCTGATGGAGTAAATCTCCGAACATGGGGTAAACCTGGTAAACGCTCGACGTCACACGGATTAAATTTCCCACCAAAACAATTAACCTACATATATTTGTCGAATGACAGGTATTTGCAGATTGCGACCTCGGGTACTAACAGTACACCAGCAGAATCTTACCATATACAGGTAATATTGATTTGAATAATCAGTGTATGAAATGTATGCAATTAATCGCACTTATGATCCCCATGTCAGCCTTTGCAGTTCTTCTTTTGTGTGTAGAAACTGTTGAATGATCTAGTAGTGTAGGCTGTTTGATGAGTGCCAGTGTCATCTAGCTAGTCTATTCACACTTCTAGTTAATTTGCTTCTGACATTACATACTGATGCATGAAAGTGTCGTATATTAATTATGTGTGACTTATTGTTACGATTTGTTTAAAGATCTTGCAATCTTTTCCAAGAAAACAAGTAACAACCACATAACCTCCTTGAAACGAATGTATTCAAAGTTGATAACTTACTGAGAGATATGATAAGTGTTAGGGATAGAAGTCCTCATTTACCTGGGTTACTATAATCCATAGGTGAATACAATTCAGTTCTCTAGGTGCGATAACAGTGCGGTACTTTGCATAATATAACAGTGGATAATAAGCTTCGTGCCTTCACTGGTATGATACAGCTAAAGCACATAGCATAATGATAAAATGTGCACCGTGAGTTACGTTCTTCGTTACTTTTTCATCAAAAAGTATTTCGAACGGAAGATTTAGAAATTTACATGGGAATTTAGAAGTACTTTATTCAGTGGTTATGTAGTTTAACGCAATCCCATCTGCAGTATCTGCTGTCCGCCATTCTTGTTCTTGTTCTTGTTCTTGTTCTTGTAAGGTAAATCCCCCATTCATGTAGGAGCACCTCCTATTGGAGTAGTCATTTATAAACAGTTCAGAAAGTCATTAAAGTTCTTTAAATTGTTTGCAACCAATTCTGGTAGACCAAGCAGGAGTCTCAGGTTGGGTCGAGGAGCTCCAGTCTCCTGTGATGAATTGTGTAGATGTAGTGCCGCAGGACTCTTTCACCCACTACGACACATGAACAGGGTGCTAGATAGCGTCCAGGGTTCAATAGGAATGTCAGGAGGTCATCAGGTGACGCTGCAATTTCCTTAACTTTAATGCAGCAGGCAGGGCAGATGGAAGACACAAGTAATGACACATACTTAATCTGATGCTGTTCAGAGCTGGGCATAGGACCAGAAAATGTTGTGGGTCTTCATCGCCACTCAGACATAGATGACACTCTGGATTCACCCTATACTGGTTAAAAGCCGCTCTGTTTCCCTGCAGTGTGTAACATCCGGTGAGAATCCGTAATCTTATCGGTAGCTTCCGAATGTCCGACGGACTGGATGTTACGGAAGAGATCGCGATGTGTGGACTTTCCAGTGATTCGGTCCTCACTAGGTAGCGGAATGACGGGTATAATTTTGCCTTACAGAAGATTAGTTTAGTCCAGTAGGAGGTGATAGTTTCCTTAACGGTTTTCTTCCAGGATTGCTTTAGTGGGGGGGATTCCAGTAGTTCATGGATAGATGGGAGGCTGTACTGTGCCAGGATTTTCCGCGATTGAACAAACCAGCTTTTCTTAACAAAGCCTTTCATGAACACTTGGCGAATCGCAACTTTACACAGTACGGAGTCTTGGTTCCTGAGGATACCCAGAAGCATATTTAGGATGCGCATGTGGATACGTGGTTCGATAGGAAGGACACCCAGAAGGATAAATGGAGCTGGTTCGGCCACTCTGACAGGTAGAGATAAGAGTTCTTTCAGTGTCTTTCGAAAAAAGAGTTCTAGTTTCTCAGCATCAGATTGAGTTAGTAGCAGCGTCTCCATTCGGTGTAGCAGGATAGGTACTATGTAGGTTTCTAGAAGATGGATAGCGCCGACAGAATTCTGGCCATTCTTCCCATGGAGACCGGCTCCCATAAGAGAATAGATTGCTCTACGCGCCTTCTTCGTGTTTTCTTCAATTGTGAGTTTCGGGTTAATGATGGTTCCATCTCTCCGAGACCTAAATGCATTGCTGATTCAGGCAGAGGAAGTTTCTCATCGTTAAGTTCCATGTTCAGTTCATCTATTTGGTTTTTCCTAGTATCGGTGAGGATGACACTCTTGGTTGGTTGGAGTTCGTAAAAGTTATCTTGACTGTAGTCTGCAGATATTTGGAGCATCGACTGTAGGTTTGTATCACAGGTAGCGGCAAGCGCAACATCATCTGCACAGGTAGGAGCCCCACAGCGTGTTGTTCCTATGCGCATTCCCAGGTTACTGGCTGAGAGTCGACTCAGAAGATCATTTATGTAGATTTTGTAGAGGTCTGTGGAGAGGACTCAACCCTGACGTACACCCTGCTCGATCGATATTGGATTAGATAATTCTCCCTGCCACTTTACTTGTGTCTCGGCATGGTTATGGATGTCTGTAATCAGGAGCCAGAGAGAGCCTTCTACTCCAGCCGAGTACATTTTCCTGAACAGAGATGGGTGATGAACGACATCGAATGCAGCTTTTGCATCTAACAGTGCCACATAGTATGGATGGGATTTGGTTCCGTGTTCCAGGACTGCTTCTTGGAGGATTAGTGCACTGTAGAGTGGTGAGACGGCAGTAGTGAAGCCGAACTGGAAGGGATGCTGATTGTTGGCCAGGATATTCTGTAACCTTTGACGAACAATGTTCTCTAGAACTTTGGTGACGACTGGTGTGACAGTAATGCCCCGGTAATTGACAGATTGTAGTTTGTCGCCTTTGTTCTTGTAAATTGGGGTTAATTGCCCTAATTTCATTGTGTCCGGGATTTTCCTCAAGCGCAGTATTGAATTCAGTAGTAGAAGTAGAGAGTCTTGGATGTATTGGCCGGCATACTTTAAGTGTTCTGCAGTCATGCCATGTACATCTGGTGCTTTTCCAGAGTTGAGTTTGGATATGGCCATGTACAATTCCTCAGCTGTTATGGGCGGTGTTTCAGTTTCATATACAGAGCAGAGGTCGTGGATAACTATTTCGTCAAACTCCATCTCTTTCTTGAGTGAGGTACTGTGTTTGGGATGTTCTTTTTCTTTTGCGAGACAGCTGAAGTGATCATGCCATCCTTGTGTAATGTTCGGTCCTAGATATTCGTCTTCTCCAACATAGAGTTTCCCTAGCTGGGTAGATTGTACTTTACGTTGGGACTTTATGAGTCGATAGAACAGGTTTCTGTCATTTGATTGTGCTTCCATAATGGACTGGAGATACTGGTCACGGTTAATGGCAGAAGCTTTCCTTTGTGCGGAGCGGACAGCAAGTTTGGTTTCCCTTCGAGCTTGAACAGCCGGATGGGATGGGTCTCGAGAGGAGCCAGTTTTCTTCCATTCGTGATGGGCTATTTTGCTGCTTGAGATGGCCTCGGATATTTCTTCATTCCATAGGGATTTCCTTCGTGGATGATGTTGTTTTCGGGACTGTGACGACGATTGTGAGGCAGTCACGGTTATGGTATCACATATTTTAGCATATACAAGATGTAGGCCACAGAGGGAAGTTGGTGGGAGTATCGGTGTACTTAGGCAAATCCGCAATTGCTCCTGGTATAGTAGTTTGTCAACTTATTCCCACTGTATTTTCTTCGTGATCGGTAGTGTCGGATGATCAGATTTGGAATGGGTAGGACTTGGTGGTATTACCATAAGTTTTGCCGACAAAGGATGATGATCAGAGCTGTTGTTGTGAAGACTGGGTGTATAGGCCTTGTCCAAGATAGGGTCTCCCCTGGTGGTAAGGATGTAGTCTATAGTTGAGAAGTCTCTCCCATTTGGGTGTTCAAAAGTTGGCCCCTCAGTAAGTCCGACTAAGTTGATAGAATCCATGAACGTGCGTAGCATGGTTCTTCTTCTGTCGGTATTTGTAAGCGTCAGATCGCAGATCAGGTCTCCAGCGAGAATAACATGATGTGTGGGTCTGTATTTGGTAACAATTTCATGAAGTTGATCGATGACATCTTGGTAGTCATTATCTGCAACAGTTCCATTTCGTGAAGGCATATAGATTGAGACGACCAGGAGTGGAATTGGCGATATTAAGAGTACAATACCCTGAAGCCGGTTGCCTCCATCTGGAATTGGTTGAAGTGCATGAGCCAAGGTTTTTGTCCAGAAGATGGCTACACCTCCGTAGCCTCTAGGTTTTTGAAATGGTGATATTGGATCATCGTCGTCCACAGCTTTTCCTTCGCAGTCAAAGTTGGGATTGAACTTGTTTAGATCACGCAATTGGTAATTAAATAGCCAGTGTTCTTGAATACAAACTAGGTCTGAGCTTTTCAGTAGACTCTGGACAGCTTCTGTATCAGTCTCGATATTTTTACAGTTGAAAGTTGTAATCCGTATGAAGCCATTTGGTGTTGGTTTGGTCACTGGAGATTCCATGGTTAAGTTGGTTGGTTTTGGAGGCAGGCCTGGGACAAACAAGACTGGTTGGGAGTTGGTTCTGGCTGATTTTGTTTTGATGATGGCTGGCTGGCTGAGATATGTCGGTGGTCGGTAATACCAGTGGAGGAATGGTCTTTTGCAGGGGTTGATGCAGGCATGATCACAGGGGTGGTGTTCTGTCTGGGTAGGGAGGGATCGGCAGATCGTGTAGATGGTTCTTCTGTGGACGGTCGACTTCTCTGGCTAACAGATGTTGGCCGAGGTTCCCAGTAGGCTGTATTGGCAGGTGGGGGGGACGCGTATATATGGAGGAACGTGACCATTGGAGGTTCTCAGGGTGTGTGGGTATGTTTTGTTGTTTCTAACCCATAATGGCGGGATACAGAACTGTGGAGGTGTAGGCTGTGGGATAAGGGTATGGTATGGCGGTGCTGTGTGTGGATGCATTGAATGTGGTCGAGTATAGTGGTGATGTAGAGATGGATCAAACATTGGATGTTGGTTTTGTGATGTGTTTGTAGTTTGGGGGACTGTTGTATAGTGTGGTTGGTTGTAATGTCCAGAAGCTTGGTGAGGGGATAAGGGACGATGGTCTGTCATCTGGGACGGTAATGTTTGGGGTTTCGATTCTAGTTGAAGAACTCTCCTTTTCAGGTCGTCTAACTCCAATTGTTGCATACGCTGGTGCAGTCTACTGTAGTCATTTGCTAAATTGTATGATTCTGGACACATCGAGTGCTGGCCAGATGGAGTTTGGAATGATGCTTGGTCACTACTTGTGGTAGATTGTTCGAGGGAAATTATTCTCATTCGTAAGAGTTTATTGGTTTTCTCCAGTTCTTCGATACGAGATTCCATTTTAACTGCATAAGCTTGGGCTGTAGATAGGTCTCTTTTGACATCTTTCAGTCCAGCTTCTTTCTTCTTTAGGTCATCTTCTGTTTTTTTAAGTTTTGTTTCTCGGGCCCGGATGTTTCGGAGTTCCACTGTGATATTTTCGATGAAGGCTGGATCATGATGTGTTGTACTGCTGGTTGTATTAGAGTCATTTGTAGAGGAGATGACGAGATTGTCCGTGCCCGATGTAGTTGTTACATCAATTACAAGTGCCTTGGGGGCTACATCTGTGGCTGGTGGAGCAGGGAGTGGTTCTGAATTAGGGACGGATCTTGATCGTTCACTACATTCCTCACATGATGGACAGGTGTAATCATCAGTTGTGGAGGTCTTCGAGGATGGACAGCATAGTCGGTGAAAGATGGCTAGGCCTTGTTTGCATGATGTAATTGGATCTGAACCCAGAGGATTGTCACAGACCAGACATCGAATAACGGTGGATGTGTCGTGTTCTTCGGCGAGAATTGCTTGAGCAAGGGTGTAGTCTTGGTTAGGTACATTACATGTAGATCAGATTATTCCTCTACCCCTATCTTGGTTTTTGGATATAGTTGAAGCTATCGGTGGGCTATAGCTCGTGAGGAGACTTGTCTGGATTAAGCCAGGTACGGTTGGTTGATTGCAGGTGGTATCTGGAGTAGGGTGATCTGGACAGTTGAACTGGAGATGTGGGATGGTTTCAAGTTGTCTTATGGTTGAATTGTCCAGTTTAGCACATTTGTAATGGATCCAATGTGAGCCATTTTCGCAATATGCCGCTCTGGTCAGACAATTTTTCCGGCACCGTGGGCAGCTAATAGGTGGGCCCGCTGTAATTGGTAAAGGCGGGTGGGCGCTAGAATCTAGCGTAGAATCTTGCAGGCGGGCGGGAGGACGTGTTCTTCTGGGGCGAGTGGCATGTCTATTTTCGGGTTTCTGTTGAGATGCTACATTTTTTTGCTTGGGGTTGGTAGAAGTCTGCTGGAGTTGGAGCAACGCTGCATTAAATAAGTCCTTCAATTTTGCATTCCAGGCTGACAAGTCTACAGGGATGATATTAACTATTAGGGAGTCCAAAAATTGGGATACTTCCTCCAAGTCTTCTTCGAAGAAGTGATGTTGGCCACCTCCGTTGACAAGAATGTTTGATTTGGTGTGATACATGTTGATTGTGTATTTTCGGTCTTGGTCAGGACTGATTTTAAATACTGTTTGAATTTCAGTTCCTCGTCGATCAAATGTAGGTATTATGTTAACCTCTCCTTTCTCAGGTGAGTAGCTGGAATATAACTGGGTTAGAATCTTTCGCAGGACAAGATACATTTCCGTGTTTGCTTCGAGAAAAACACCTCCATCTTTAGGCGTTATTTTGAGATCAGCTGATCTATTGGCTGCAAGAATTTGTTTTTCAATAGAACGTGTAACATTTAGTTCAAAGTTTTGGCGTGGACAATTATTTGAAGAGCTGTTTTCATTGGACATCACGGCAGGACTTTGGGGATGATTGCCAGTTGTAGAATGGCCCACTACGTGGACGTTCTGGGCCATAACATGTGACGATTGTCTATCAGATTTGGGAGGTCTAGAAGAAGCAGAATGGCCCACATCACGATTGCTGTGGGCCATAATAGCAGAGACTATTCTGGATGATTCCGTGGAGGACTGGGCGTTGACAGGTGTGGCATGGCCCACATCAGGATTGTTGTGTGCCATAATCGGGAATTAACTTGTTGGAGAAGTTCTTGAAGGCTTAAAATTTCTTCACAATTATTCTAAGAGTTCAGTTCAGTTTACTTCCCACTTAAAAGGCTCCACTTAAAAGGTCAGGTTCTGGTTGGAGTCGATTAAAAATTCGCCTTAAAAGTCCGTAGATGGCAGGCCGAGGGGTTAAGATTCGTCGCCCACAGATAAATACTGGTGCTACAGATATTCAAGTTTGTTTGCCGCTCGTTAAAAGTTCACTGATCAAGTCCGATGGATCGAACAAAGGCAGACTTGGATTTTGTTAAAAGTTTATAAGGAGCAGATAAAATTGGTCGGATAAAATTTATCACAGCCAGAAATCAGCAAATAAATAGTTCATGTGCCATATATGTCTTTGTAGGCTGTATAATTTCAATGCGTTGTTGTTGTCAGATTGTTGCCCTGGTCAGAGACACAAATAGTGGCATAGAGTTCTGAAAACGACAGGAAATGTTTTTAAATGGAAAGGACTTATCGGTGTCAGTTGTTTGTCGGTGAATCTTGATGTCTTGAGGAGCAAGGAGTCCTGGTGAAGCTGTTGAAAGTCAGTGACAGTCGACAATTTTCAAGATGGCGTCCCGTCTGTTGTTGTGCACGGGATTTCGACTTCAAGCCGGTCTCGACTCAGAATTGGTTGCAAGTTTGGATCGACGATAAAACGACAGAAACTACATTAAAACTAGCTAAAAAGGTGCGCGTAGGTTCTGGAAGAACATAAATCACGATACAATACTAAAACTAAACAACTACACAATACTAAAACTACATAAAATTGGAAACTCAGGAGCTGAAGAAAAAAGCGTGCGTTCAGTGCAGTGCTGGCTGCCGTCCATTTTCACTTTCTCTATAAGCTAACAAAACATCTTTTTTTAGGATTACATGATCATATTTATTAACAATTAAAATCAGTGGTAAGTCCTACTGTGCTATGGAATGTCTTTTAAGTTATGAGAAGTTGATAATAAGATATCTTTATTAAGATATTTATATTTTAAATTAATTAAGTCCACGTAAACCACCTGTACCGCTGATCATTGTTCACACCTATAAATTACATTTTCACACTGGCCATCTTTTTGTATGCACATCTGTACCATGTTATATTTAACGGCAGTCTCGACGGTCAAATATACATCTACGTCTCCGACATTAGCTCTTGGCAAAATACTTTTTACTTCACTTTTCATCCTTTGTAAGACAGCTTCTTTCTGAAAAATTGTATATATTATATTATATTATGTCTCTGTATTCTATATAAATTGATTATGTGAGCTCTCTGAGGTCTATATTTTTCACAATTGTATTTAACAGCGCCTTTTGCTCTTTTCTTATGGCATTGTGTAACTTATCCTAGGATAGAACAAGCCCCCTGGGATTTTAATCCCGTCAAATGTATAGTCCAATTTTTTTATATCTGTTAACTTGCCTGGACCTCATTTGGTTAATAAATATTCAATTCAATAATATACACGTACACGGGAATGAGAAGTTTTCATTTCTGAGTTTTCCCAGGGGTGTTTCGAATAAAGTACTTGATACCAACAGACTGTGAATATGAATCATGCAGAAAGATTCATGGCTACATGGCTGCATATTATTCAGCCCAAATTCATTTGCCAAAATTCCCTGTTGAACATAGTGAAAACCACGGTATGCGAAATGTGAGAGGTACTTCGAAATACAGTATACAACAGATATACATTGATATTGACACTTCATGTCAGCAAATTTGTGACGGGCACAGATTGAAATAAACCAGAGTTACCTTCTTATAGTTTAGCCAACTCTGAAAAACAACAACTAAGCACTTAACAAAAATTAATACGCATCTATTAGATTTAGCTTGCATAAAAGAACAACAAATATAATCAAAACAACAGCTAGGGCCTATAGACTGATATTATCTCTCCATGTCTAACAAGCCCTTTCATCTAGAAATTCCACCAACTAGTCTAATTTGATCAGCCTGGTATTGGCTATTAATGGCACTGATTTGCTCACAACAGGAATGATTTCAACTGAACTACATTATCAACACTTCCGTTTACCAGGCCCTGTGAAAAGCATCCATGGGTCATGGTCAGGCCCATCAATAGGTAAGGCCTGTTCTAAACTAGCGCACTGTGTCCCTCTCAACCCGCCAACACTATTAAGGACTCACATATAGTCATTAAGAGCAAGTAATTTTATAAAGCCCGCCACTTTGCATTCACCAAACTTTATATAGACGATCTTCTTGCAGTGGAGAACCCTTATATAAACAACGCGGTGAGAGAGATTTCCAGTTTAGCATGGAACATCTTATTTGAACTTATATCCGCACAATTACAACAACGACTTTCTCTCAGTCGACTATACGACAAGAGAGACGATTTGACATTGTAAATTACCCATTCATGGATAGTAATATTCCTAAAGGACCTGCATATGGAGTATACATATCTTGCCTTGTAGCATATGCTAGAGTTTGTCAAAACCTTGATGATTTCAATCAACGTCACAATGCATTGCTACAGAAACTTGAAAAGCAACGTTATAAAATCAACGCCTGCATTCCAAGTTCATTAAATTCGGTGATAAGTGTCATATGTTGATTGCAAACTATAATCATAGTGTTGAAGATCTTTGACGCTATGTATTGTAATCTGTATCTAATTCCGCTTCACCTGGGGCAAGGGGCCGTATAAATACTATGTGAAATACAAAGTACACAGTGTTTATGTGAAATAATCATTCAGCAGATTTATATGTTGATTAGAACATACTATTTTGTTTTTAGTCACACCAATATCGTGACATCACTTTCGGACACAGCACGGCAATGTACTACGCTCTACGAATAATAAATTATGATACGGATGTGATGAACAGAATATAAATTGATCGGCATCATTGAAAACTGTTGACCGCTTCTATCTTTCAAGTAACTCCAATTTACTTTTATCTTTCGGTTATGTAATTTAAGTGAATGAATTTATCGTCGCCATTTTCTTAATGGCCAAACTTCTTTTGAATCTATAGAGTACATGTAGGAGTAGAGACCAGAAATGTATTGTCCTTGCACCATGGAAGGTTCCATTTGGAGTAAGACAGTGGGGGGCTTGCGAATACACACCAGATTATGTATTGTTACCCAATTTTGCTGAAAAAAGAATTTGTCCAAAGTTTCATCAAACTAAATTTCGGAACGCGGACTTGCAGAAATGGGTTAGACATTTATATCCAAAAGAATTCCTCCAGACTAACCTATTTAGACGACTCCAATCCAATGATTCCAATATTCGCGGGAGAAACGGGGCCATAAATTTATTGTTCCGTCATCGAGATTCCATTCGGACTATAGCTTGAGAGTACAAACCAGAAGATTTTTGTTGACCAAGATGAAGGTATCCAGCTATTCTTTATCCTAAAATAGTATCCATCATATACTGGACCACTGGATAAGGCAGGTATGCAGCAAGTCTAAACTGTAAACTGTTGCAAATCACGTAAAGATTTTGGATACAGTGGTCACGGGGATCTAGCGCAAGTTTGTTTATTTTGATAGCTGATATGGATTTCTCCATGCCTACAGCAGGTCAATAATCCGATATCTAACATTTGCATTATTTAATACTAACTCATCGACAGAATACGCCTTCTGATGACAATGAATTAGCAACACTAAATCACTCAACCCCAGCCTCTCAAAATTTTTCGGTTAGCAGACGACATAATTTAAGCATGAAAGTATAGCCACTGAAAAATTAACAAATACACGCATAAAATGAGATAAATACACATAAAAGATGAACATACAATACCTAATACTATATTCGAACATATATACGAATAAAAAAAACACAGGAACATGGACACTGAAAAGTAAAAAGCCTCAGAACTCTTTGTTGTATTGTAAGAACTCTATCCTGTACTGTGTGAGCAAGACGCATCTGGTTGACCCTAATATTTGACCACTATGGTTAAAAATAGATACATAAAAACAAGGTTACCAAGAGAAAATAGCTTCAGAAATGTTTCTTGTAGTGTAACATTTTGTCTTGTGCATGAGTAAGACGCAAACCTATCAATTTTATAACCCTAGATAATATATCGGGCTGACCTTACCGGGTTATCTGTTGGCCCAGGTGGATCAACTTCGATATATAAAAATCCGCGGTGTGGGGGATTGTTCTGTTTGATCGGTCGTCGCGGCGTCCTCATGCCGTGAGACCTCAAACGGCTATGACTAAAGTGGGAAGAGGTGTTGACATACTGACAGAACCACATGACTTCACATCAAAGTCTTCTGGATAAACTATTCTAAAGCACATACCAAGAATCTAACGATTCGTGATATGTGTTGTATCCCAGGCACGCTTTTATTGTACTGTTCATGTTGCAACTTCGATGACATGACCACACGGCCTCTGGCACCGGCATAAGCCGTTATCTACCAGATGAATTAAGTTATCTACGACAACTGTGATTTTCGGTTTTGTGAAAAAGAAACTCGAGGTTATGGAAAGAGAAACTCGGGGTTATTTGGTAGATAACCTAGGTTTTCGACAGTAAACTTAAGTTCTCTATTCGAAAACCATGGTTTTCTCTTTGATATCTTAAGTTCTCTGTTTGAAAACTTACGCTTTCTATTCAATAACTGTGAGTTTTTGATTATTTGGACATTTGGCCTTCTATAGCAGTGCAACCTGGAATCCACCTGTGGTTTGACAAATTATATTAAGACCAAAGCCTACATCCAGAGGAGGGAAAGAAGACCCATAATGTCAATATTATGTTTGTATTTGGAGGTGGTAAAGTATAAATATTTCTGTTTGCTAACAAAGATCTATTGTCGGGCATTGTGTCTAAGCTACGCGATTCATATCTTCCTATGCACAGCGCGTCTTTGCAGATTACACCATTGTATCCCTTTATATTTGTCTCAGTCATCTTTGCAGCTTCTCATCTCCTCTAATTCCTAATGTTCACTAGTGACGGGCTTCCTCAGTGATAGCCAGGGCCAGTGGCAGGTCGATCCCAATAAAACGTGTTTTTTTTGTGACCGGACCAAACCTCGCTCGTCATCAGGCTACAGTAAGATGATATGGTGCATACGTTACACAGTCTGTCTCATAGGTCCGCAAATTTTGAGGGAAAGCTCAGATCAGCAAAAAGCAGTATATCTGTCAACAACTCCATCAACCCGTCCTCAGCTTCTGATAAAACTGTCCAATAAAATTACGTCTCACTAGCATAACCACATGTGGTTGTTCTGATATTATGGTATATGATCATATTGTTTTAAAGGTTTGTACACTCAAATGGAGACAAAGATTTTGAGAACAATAGATCAGTGCAAGATAGCACCTTTTTCGCAAAGCTGAGATGATGTGACCATCCCCTCGCTGTTCTTGGCTTCACTGGCTACCAACAGGAACAAGCGCTGGATGAGCGCAAAGACCTCCGTCGAGGCAATAGGGTAGGGGATACATCACTGAATAACGTAGGGTATGATGCCAAGCTCAATTCTGCATTTGTTGGACGTTAACTTCGCTAATCTAATTACTCATGCAGGCAGATCAATTTGGAACTTCTGCAAAATCAAACCATTATTTGAACTGTTTTCACGCGTTCATTTTAGATGGACTGTAAAGCTGAGAATGGTATACTTACTCAAGGTAATTTGATAGATTCAAGAATAATTTTTAATTCAATGTATTGAAATGTTAATTGACATGTATGCTGCTGGGAGATGAACCTTTGAAATGGGAATTGGGACAGAGACCCATGTGGTTTGACAAACAACAAGCTATGATTTGATGCTCCATACAATAACGCTGGTAAATATTTTATAAATGCACAAGAAATTCATGCCAAAATAAATAGCCCAACACCGCCCCCCTCCCCCCGGAAATAGAATTTATCAGAAAACTTTAGAATAATTTTTTTAAACAACCAGGCTGGTGGATATCATCAACTAAAAGAAAAAAGTATCAGGAAAATCAGGGTATCGTCGATTGTGCTGGTCTTTCACAGACAACAACAACAACTTGGACAATTTGGTTGGCTTCGACATAAGTCATCAACCGACAAATAATTTGCGATATATAGAAATGACGAGTGGTGTACTAGAAATCGTTGTGTGGTAACGGCATAAAATGGCGGCAATAAACTTACCAGAAAAACGGCAAAAATTCGCATCGTCTATCTCTACAACATGAAGAGCCGCCATGTTGGATCTTCCGCTGGAAGCGGCCAACCTGACTCCCGTAACTCGTGATGCATGATGGGAGGTGGAACCCCACTACAGAAGCAAGGCCCATTGAAATGGGCAATGAGGGTTCCCCATTATTTCAAAAGTGTCCAGAAACTTGGCCTCAAAATTTCGTCGGGAACCATGGCAAACCCTATTGGAAATCACATGAGTCGTGGGTTCCCCATATGACAATTTTATGTCGAGAGATTTCACGTTGCATTCCTAGACCTACGTCTGATCGACGGAGGTGAAAAAAATACCGAGCCGTCATCTCTGTCAAGGACCACAATTTTTGCGATGTTGTTTCCCGCCTTCGCTGCAACAAATAATCAAAGGCAGGTGATACGGTTGGCAAGTATGTCATCTGTTCTATTCATCTGCAAATTTATTTAAATTCAATTTTCGTTAACAAGCTTCTCCCGGGACTATTTGCGAAGCTTTCAATTGGCAGAGAAAAAAGAAAAATCGTCACTTCATTTTTACAGGCGCGCATAGCTTAAAATTATGACGGTCAATACCTGTCAAGCCGTTTATCAGCTTGTTGCGTTTGAAATAATCGACTTCCTGTTCAAAGATGAACTTCTAGATTTAATTAAGGAATCAGTCAGGTACAGTTTTGTTAACACTGCCAAGCGTGTAAATCCTGTAATCTGTTGAAAAAAAGTTTGAATGTCTTGAAATTAGCATATCCATAGTCAGCTGGAACTTCACACAGAAAGTATAATTGTAGTTTTCGGTGCACATGATCTCACTTTGGGCCAAATAAATTCTCGCGATTTCTTTTCAATAATATATTAGGACTACCAAGGATTTCCTATTTGTTGAAACAAGTAACTCCTTAATAACTGGGAATATGACCTATGGCAGAATCAGTAACTTTCGTGCAAAACTTGATAGCTGGGAAATTATCTTAAACACATGATTACGAGAGCCCATCTCACGGTAAACCACAGAAGTGTTTGGCAAGTTAATTAGCTGGGGTATCGTCAATAATAGATCGGACAAGGTGAATCACTAAAGTACGACCTCCTCTCGATCATAAGCATACATTTTCACAGAAATTGACCTACCTCTATATTTCACCTCCTATTTTATTCCGTGGAGGTTAATTGTGCATGCTACCAACCAAAGATTCTCGTAATCCGTCAAATATCGACAGTAAATCGTGCAAACACGTTGAATTTTAGTGTCCTGACAACTTCCGTTACAACTTCGGTCGAATTCGGCAATCTCGGCAATCAGGCTTGACGCTGATTGGTCAATAAAAAAGTTGTCAGGACACTAAAATTCAGCGTGTTTGGACGGTTTACGGTCGATATTTGACGGATTACGAGAATCTTTGATCTATTGTAGACGATACCCCCCCCCAGCTAATTAACTTGCTAAACACCCGTGGTAAACCCCAGTAAAAAATGCTTTGTCCAAATAGAGATCGTCGTGTGGCGATAGTTTACCGGATTCGGAAATGTTTTCAAATAGTTCGTATCTTATAGTTGTCCATGCTGTGACTGACTTTTTTCAAGACTAGCCGGGCGATTTCAAACCACAAACTGTCCTGCTCAGGTTCATCTGTAATATCTGGTATCCATCCTTAAATCAGGGCATTTCTTTGTTTCTGAAGTATGCTGTCAAACTAAGTGATATACGTCACGGTCCACTTCTTATCAGCTAGTTTGAGCAAAGGCCATTCGGATCTGTCAGACAGGTTGTACCAGATCATGAGTTACATGAGCTTCAGTCAATGTATATCATGGATAATATTATACACTAGTACGACATGTTTCTATGTCACGGGACAACAGCATTTAACACCGATCGCCCTAAATACAAGGCCTATTTGTCATTGTCTGGTGACCTTATAAAATACCGCAAGTCCATAGTCGGGCCAGCATTAACTATGGAGTTATCTAAGCATTAACTATGGAGTTATCAGTGACGATATTGTGCATCGTAGTTTCGTTGGGATTGTTCTGGTTCTTCAGAAGACGTGGCAGACATTTCCGATTTCCCCCTGGACCCCGAGGTTTACCTCTGGTCGGGAGTATCTCTGCAGCATCTCCGTCGAAAATACATTTAACCTTGACTGACCTCTCAAAGATCTACGGAGATATTTACTCTATTAACCTGTTAGGGGACCGTTGTGTTGTTCTTAATAGCATAGATATTCTCCG
Organism: Hanleya hanleyi; assembly: GCA_036873755.1. Classification (NCBI taxonomy): domain Eukaryota; kingdom Metazoa; phylum Mollusca; class Polyplacophora; order Lepidopleurida; family Hanleyidae; genus Hanleya; species Hanleya hanleyi. The sequence continues at coordinate 28,838 of JAVTVY010022629.1, read as the reverse complement.
AGAAGCGCTGTCTTCAGAAAACCTAGCAGACGCTTTTGCGGGTCGATCTAAACAATTTCTACAGTATACCAACGTGGGAAATTACGCTACCAGCTGGATTTCGCCGAGTCCGGTATGGGTGAAACAGCGGAAACTCTTACACAAAACGTTAAAGATGTACGGAGAAGGGGTAGAAGAAATGGAAACCACCATTGCAGAGGAACTGGAGAATGTTGTGGAATGGATAACAGAGAGAAAGGGAGAACCCACAAACCTTGATGACATCTTCGGTCCTTCTTTGTTGAATATCATTACCATTCTGGTAGGTGCCATACCATAGCCAGGAAGCCATTCTCATAGTTTGACCCCTTCCGGTCTAACAGTATCAGACTTCTTGTTGATATACCATATTGTGAGGGTTTTAATTTTCATGTCATGCATATTTAGAATTGTTGCAAACTGTCACACGAAAAAGTTATTTTAATTATTGACACAAACATTGTTTTGCGGACCACGGCTGAATATTGAATGTCACATCTGACGCCTATAAGTTCAGTGGTTCGTCTGTCCGTCTGTCTGCCCGTTTGTCTGTCCGTCTGTAAATTTTTTGCTTGTCCGTGTCCAGTTCCTTGTCACCAATCTTCGAGTATACATTACCCATTGGTCAGCGAGGAACCCTATTCATTTTGAAGTAAAAAGGTTAAATTACAACACATATAAGGGAAAATACTGTAAACCATTGAAATTTTTGTTTGTTCTTTATGTACAGTTCAGATTCGTTGTGCATTGTGATGGCAAACAATTGTAAGCCTATCATTTTTACCTGTTTGTCAAGTTTTGCCGAAGGGTATTGTCTGCCTGGTCCGTCTCTCCGCCACTCTATCTATCTTACTTGTTAACACAATATCTCTTGAAGAATTATATCCAGGCTTCTTAATTCATATTACAAGCGTCTAGTCCGTCATTCATAATCCAGCCGTCGTCCATTAGAGAATATCCGCGTCCATAATCCAAAGACCTATTCCATTTTCCACATAACAGTATTAGCACCAAATTCAAAAAGACAATCATAGTATACATAAACATAGGCTTGTTTCCTGCAAGAGAGAAGCGGTCAACAGTTTTCAATGGTGCCGGCAAGACATCATGATGTTCCAAAAATATCAAATCCGTATCGCTGATCAGTATTCTTAATCCATAATATTCGTTATAGAGTCGTCATCTAAAAAAAAGATGTATCTCAGTCACGCTTTGATTGTGACTGTTCATATGAGTACCATGAGGATCTTGAAGTACATGGGTTCATACGGCCCCTAGCCCCGGGTTAAGCGGAATTAGACACAAGTTACGAAACGTAGCGCCATAGATCTTGCACGCTACGTTCGTATTTTGCTATCAGCATGCGATATGTATCGCCAAATTTGAGAAACTTTGAGTGGAGGCGCTTGGTGGAATAGCCCTGTTTTATAAGTTTCTGCAACAATGTTTTGTGACGTTGATATATAACATATTCAACTTGCGATAGGTCAGAAGCCTAGTGAAGATAACTGACCTTGACCTATTTTATCTGGGTAAAATTTGAGTATTGGTGATAACTTTTTAAGAATTACATCTAGGCTCTTCACATTCATACTACATGCAACTGGTGATTGACTTTTCACTTTGATTGACCATGGCATATTTTTTAAAGGTCAGATTCTAGTTATTGCAGTATCATGAGGGATCATGGTTCTACCCTTGACATTTACTCTACAGTATATGCAACAGGTGATTAATTAGAGTCCTATTCAAGCTGACAATTTCATCAAGGTCAAATTCTACAATATGTTTAAATGGTTACATGTATGCACGAGTGTTTATTGAAGTTCATAAGACCCTTGTTATTTCTTATAAACATCTTCCAGTCAAGGTCGGGACACAATGTCTCTGATTTCATTTTTACAATCCAGAGCCTTGGTCTATTCAAATTGGATATTTCGTCCTTTTTGGCAGTCATAAACCCCGCCAGATTAGAATTACGTTGATAATGAGTTCTGCGATTGTAATAATTGGGCCATAAGCATACAAGTCTCTAGTCCGCCATTTAATACTCAGCCGTCTTTCATTAAATAATTTCAGTGTCCATGATTCATATACTAATTCATATTCCTACGAAGTAGGCTACAGATCGCAAATTGTCCGGTAATGAGTGAGTCAGTGAGTCAGTCAGTCAGTCCATCCGAATCCTTTCGTCCGCAAAATAAGGAGAACCGTTGACATTAGAACCTTGATTTTTGGCATGAACGTGCATTAGGGCATTGTTACCAGCAAGTTCTGAGCTGACCGAATTCTGATGAAAAATTGATTTATAAATATTTTTTTATTATTTATTGATGGCTCAGCGAGTGCACTGTCACATTGGCTGTATGTGTCACTGTATATATAACACAGTACAAAATTTGGTGGGACATGCCATCCGTAATTGTTTTTATGGAATAGGAAATGCTAATTTTCCATCATTTGTTAGTGCATTTATCTACACTGCTATTACCAACTTGCCATCCTCAATACACACAATTCAGTATATTGTTATAGATATATGTAAACTGTGGCCTTTAACGTGTATCCTATTTCACATCCAAACATTTCATCACAGACCACAGCAGGCTTCAAATTCAGGTCAAATTGATATCTTACATCAACCAATTAAGTCAGCCTGGTGCAATAACCCAGCAGAAGAAAGAAAGATGTGGTATCATCCTTCAGATTAGTCTGTGTGAGCAACAATGATAAAAGTTTACTGAGAGTGAAACAAAGCCATCCTGCAAGCCACCCAAGGAATTTATCAGCTTGTGTTGGGACATTTTGTCGGTATCATGTAAGCTGTTTAGTAGTTTACTCATTCAAATCTCCATACCATATTGTCTGTTATTCAACAGACAAATTTCTCTACTGGTTTTAATTGTTTAAGTTTTACTGGGTTTCAACTGCTACAGATAGTAACACAGTACTGATACTGTAGAAATGGGTCTCAAAACTAACAGCTGGTGAACTATTTGGTAGTGTGAATTTAATTATTCCATGTTGAGTGCAATTTGTTCACATGAATGGTGGAATGTTTGGACTCTCAAATGAAAGTGTGTTATACATGTACATAGCTCAAGCATGTCCGGTTTGAGGAACAAGCATGGTTGCAATTAAGATATAATCAAAGAAATTTCGTGACAATTATTGAATCTAAGTAGGCCGCTACATAACAAATTAGCTTGATAAAAAAAGGTGTTCCTGGCGCGAATTGTTTTCTTTTGAGAGAGAATGGTATTTTCTGAGTTACATGTACCTGTACAAAGATATGTTGTTCAAGGAGGCTTTGTTTTTGCTGTTGCGTGCATCAAGTGTATGAAAACATGATATATGCACCCAGAGCCCTGATCTACAGCTGTATAAAACTCAACATCTGGCATTGACGGCATGTTTAAAGGGTCTTAATTTATTTTCTTTGGGTAGAATTTAACTAGATAAAGTAACTTTGATCATGATGTGAAAATATGAGCACATACTTTGAGTTTTTTTGTTGTACCTCTTGAATATTGACTATATATCACACTGGGATATAATTTAAACAAAAATTACATGTGTAAACAAAATATGTCTAAATTTTTCTTGTCATTTCAAATCTTGATCCATTTTGATTCCTTGATTAGGGTGTGTTGGTGTGTCACAGCAATGTAATTCCGATTCACACAACGAAGCTGAGGTGGTTTAATGTTTATCAATGAAGAAAATCACCGATCAACCGTCATAGAATATAATGTGAAGCAAGAAAACCGGAATAGTACATTCATCAGATCGCCGATACCCAAAATGTGTTGTCTCATATATCTAGATAACAACATGATGTAGAGACGCTATTTATTCGTATTTGTACCGGTTATGCTCAGGAGAATGACATAGAATCATTATTATCTTGTGCAGAGAAGGTGTTGGTTTTGAGTTGAATTACCGTAAACTACATAAATGCTACCTTTCTACTATAGTACTATATATAAAACTTTGTTGTATTGTTGGGAAAATAATGCGATTCAAAAGTTGTTTTGATCCTGGACAAGGACACTGAAAACCATTAAAGAGATGTAAATGTATGTTCACACGTAAAGCTTGAAATCTTCTGAACTTTTTATTATTCAATCTGTTTCTTTTAGTTAAAAAATTGTAAAATTAAATCGGCGATCGTTATTTATTTTTGGAATAAAGGCGCATTAGGAGACTGTTACCAACAAGTTCTGAGCTGACCTACTTTTGATGAAAATTTCTGGTGATTTTTGATGAAAATCAATGGCGATTCTGACTTGGGCAGTGCCCATCTTAATATAGGCAGGATTTCAACTGGGGGTGGGGATTTCCAAGAGTTCAGTTCGCGTTCGAGTCTTAATGCCTACTCTACTTCGTAGGTCCTGTGACGTTAGTCACACTGCTCATGTAACAGCATTAGCAGCAAATTATAAAACAAACAGCATATAAATAAACATCGGCTAATTTCCTGCAATAAAACATGGGCTAGTTTCAGCAGACACTGGGATAAACAAATATTCTAGTTGACTGCATCATCTCAAAACAGTCTGCTTTCTGTTAAAGATTTGTACAGCTAAATCGCCCCCGACAATCGTTCCCAGGAATATGAGATGCGGACAAGACAGATTATCCTTGTGATATGCCTATTGGCCTCTATAGTTGGAAACCTTCACGTTACAATGAGCATTGTTTTCGTGACTGCCATAATGAGACATATAAACAGACAATATCAATGAAAGCTATTTATTAGACCTGACCCTTTCACGCCCGCCCTGGTACTTGAGTCCTGTTCCTACACTTGGATCACCTTCAGACTGATCAGACCCGGCAAATGTATTCGAGACAACCACAAATACTGGCCAGAGAGGTTTCCTACTTGCAGAATTCAATCGGTCTCTTTAACCGCACGCGCGAAACGACTAATTATACTGGAAATACTGTATTATTCGAATCTAATACCGCTCAAGCTGGTGTAAGGGGCCGTTTGGTCATCTCATTCAACATGCCCACATGAACAGCTACAATAAATGTTTGGCTGGGATACAAATCATCACAGGGATTACCTTTTGGGTCTTGTGATGTATTTGAAAGTAGATTTAGAAGTATATTTGTCAGTACAACAGTATCGTTTTTCACCACCCTTTTAATATTGTGTTCAATTCACCGATTTGTATGGGAGATGCATTTCTCTTGCAAATGTCTATTTAATTCCGAAACATTAACATGGTCAAGTTATGTGAATTTTCAGAATTTTGAAAACCACAATGATACGTATTATCAATGCTCGTTGCCCGGTGTCTAATTTTAGCGGACGTCTATGGTTGGTCTTGGAGGACAAATGTGGCTTTTATGTATACATACGTATTCGTATTCAATCAAAACGCTGTTTTATGTATGCATACAAAGTCATATTGTCAATTACATTTTTCAATTTTGTCAATTTGTACAATCACATTCATTTTGATCCCATATCGTTTTATTTTATGTACTACATAATAATGTTATGTACTACATATTTCGGCCAATCGGATCGTTGAAATTATATATTACATAAATCGCTTCCGCTCCTAGAACATTAACTTCCTGATTCTAATGAAGCTCCTTTCGATGCAAATGACCCAACCAATGAGCGAATCCATAACTACGGCAGAATTTTCTCTAAGTAAGCATCATATCTGAAATATGATTCGCTCTTCTTGTGATTGCTTTTCATGGGCAATTCAAAGGTCATTGTAGTTTCTGGTTTGCTCCCTCGAGCCACTGCTCAGAAGAAAACAAGAAAACTTATTGATGCAGATGCATCAATGCCGGCGGAAACGTTTGTAACTTATAATCTGCGTATTACAAGCCGATTACGTGTGCAACTGGTGAATACAGGTCACGAAGCACCATTGTGGTTAAAAAAACGTCGATTTGTTTGTTTTCATTAAAGGTTTGACTAGTGTAGTTCGCGCAAGGACCCATCTGGAAAGTGTGGGGTTAGCCGGAAGTTAAATGCTTGCTGGCAAAATGTGCACATGAACCGCATGTCCAACTAGGACTTTGAAAGTAATGTTCTCTGGTTGACGTATTAAGTCACTTTATATAGCCTGATGTAAGAGTTCGCGCTGTGGCATTATATGAGTGAGTGAGTGAGTGAATAGGGTGTTAACGTCGCTTTCAACGGCATTATATGAGACCCATCATCAAGCCACTATTTCTTTATTAATGTGTGTCATTGTAAATTGAGCCTAGATGGACTTTCTCTACACATCAATTCGATCCGTGTGTTTTACTGTTTCGAGTTTTTAGTAACTCGCAGTTCAATCTCAAACATTTTGCTGCAGACGTACAGGTGAATAACTTGATCATGTATGGTCATCGATTTTGTCTCTCAGCCATAATAAAATAGTACTAAAGGATATTTATTCGATGAATTCATTATAACAGAATTAATATTAATGTGTTAACCACGAACGGGTGATATATACAATCCTGTCGTTTTACGATATGAAACTGTTGGATCACTCCACGGCACGTCTGTGAAGTATGGCTCGAGAAAACACCTGTTACCGTATTCGTCTAATATCAAGATGGCCGCACCCATGTTTACTGAATTCAGATATCCGGCGGCCGCCGGAAATAATTATTCAGTGTCGCTGGTGACCGTCTAGAATATTTTCTACTCTTACCCTCGAACCAGTGTTTTTGTAGGAAGGAAACCATTTGTCATTGTTCACAGTGGTGGTCCAAAATAACTATCTGAATGGTACCAACGAACGATTGTTTTGTTGGTTTGTGTTGGTCAGTGTCCACCGTGACGTTCGACATAATATTTCTTGTCTCTATTCTCAAACCAGAATTTTATTCTAAAGGAACACATGCAGAAGATTGTATCGAAAACGACGGTCGAAAATACATTAATTGCTGGTCTTTAAACCGCAATATAGAGCGTCGACATGTATACCGCTTTGGCGGTGTAGACTAATTTATTGCATACATATATTCGCAGTTTTCATAATTACAAAAAAAGACAGTTGGGATTATTTGTGTACATGTCATTAGACTGATCTTATTCACTCATTTACTCTATAGTATTTCTTGGGTAAACAAATTTGTAACAATATCTTACAAATGCATTACAATAACTGAATTAAAACATAGTGCAGAGCAATTATTGGAATGTACAGATATGGGCAGTAAGTGATATATATATATGATAAACTTTGCACTCTTGTATTTCCTGGTTGAACAACCGTTGGAGAATACCTTAGGAAGTACTAAATTTCCAAGCGCGATTCATATATTGCTCAAATGGTGATTTTAAAGTCCAAATGATCGAGTCAAAATAAAAGTAATTAATTAACGTGGAGTATAGCTCAGATGTTCCTTCAGAATATCACTCCATTGGTATAGTAACTTTATTCGTGGAATGTTCATGTTAATTTCAGTGATGGTGCAGTGGCATAAATTCGGTACACACGAGACTGACGCCATAGCATTTGCAGTGACCTACACAGGCCTTTATTGCTGCTGTTGGAATCACACAACCAGGCTTTCACATTGTCGTATCATCCATGATATCTCCCCAGCCTGCTAATCCGGCATTTCTAGAACCTTATCATCCACTGCGCATTCGGTATTTCAGCCGAGGCTATCAGCGACTGTGCCCAACAATGACCTGCTTACAACACGGACCGCTTGACATGGGTCGATGGTTGGTGGCATGCTGTCGATGCTTCGACAACTGGTGAACAAATCACGGCTAGCTTCATCACAAAAAGTGACTTAGAATGTTCTGTGGCACCTCATGTACATGAAAAATTTAAACCGCTCTAAATCCCTGAAACAGTTGTCTGGCATACTGTTTTATTAAATCGATAATTCCATAATTGTCTGTTCCTCGTTGTCGTTTTGCCTTTGCCTTTGCCTCCGAAGCTGGATGTTGTAACGTGATAACGTGAAACACTGGCGAGGCATCATCTTCGAAATGCTTTCTACTAACAACTGACACGTGTAGCTCATAAAAATTATCTATATGGGAGAAGAATGCCACAGCCAATACTACCCGGTCTGTGTCGACGGCTTTGATGTTAGAACCGAAGTACCCATTCCTCTCACAAACTAGTGTCTGATGAACGGATCCGCATCGTGCATTTGACAAGACGATACTCATTCACCTCTAGTGGCATCGATCGGTTTTCCTTCAATACACACAAATGTTACTAGCGTCACCAAACATTCGTACAGTGCTATTCACTTTTGAAAAGCTTTGACAATTTACCCATATCGGAGTAGTGGTCGTAACTGGTTTTCTTCCTTATGTTATCTCCTATTTCTACATTTGACAAGTCCCTTCTGGCCTTCGTTTAGCAGTTTTTCTATGACTCCAGGTTTTAGTCAGGTTACAAGAAAAATATTTAAGAGAGTGGTGCGCCTCCTCCAGTTTTTGAGGACATTGCGCTGCGTGCTGCTTTGTTAAGCCAAGTGATAAACCGCTTTCTGTCTTTGATAATTGTTCCTTCCGGAGTTTGTTGAGCGTAAAAGCCCGATTTGTCTCCAGAACATTTGCCCGAGCATGATTCTTCTTTTTCAGAATTTTCCAGGGTTAATATGTAATCTCTCCCTCCAATGCTTTCACTATATATTTGACTTATCGTAATATTTGACCATATTTAGCAGCACTGAATGGATGCCATTACCAAGCTCATCACGTTTTTATCTCTTCTTGTAGCTACTTGGAAAACGGTTCGAATACAACTCGGCAGAATTGGAGAACGTCGTAGATATGATTAACCAAGGTTTACCAGTCACTGATCCAGCAGTTAGCTTTATTGTGAACGCTTTCCCGTTTATTCGCCACCTACCATTCGGTATTGGACGACAGTATGCCTTATATAATAGGACAGTGGACGAATTCGACAAAAACTTCTACCATCATCCAAAGGTATTATACAAACATGAGCCATCAACCAAAGGTATCATACAAACCTTCTATCGTCATCCATAGGTATTATACAAACTTCTAGCATCATCCTATGGTATTATAGAAACTTCTACCGTCTACCTAACCCATACAGTACATGGCACTGTGTGGTAGCCTGACACTTCATTCTCAACTGATCCAGAGCTCTGAGTCGCATACTAACCGACAGCAGGGTGTTATAATACGTCAGTTATTGACATTTTCAATACGCTCGTTGGCATAATTAAGGCTTACTGTCTCTATAAAAATGAAGCGGGCATTCTCTCTCGTCGACTTTATGACAAAAGAGATGATTACAATTTCGACATCGTAAACTATCCCTTTAATATTCCAGTGGGACCTGCATATGGCGTATACATATCTCGCCTAGTAGCATTTGCTAGATCCTGTGTTAAATGTGACGATTTTAATCAACGTCACAAAACATTGTAGCAGAAACTTATAAAACAGGGCTATTCCCCCAAGCGCCTCCGCTCAAAGTTTCTCAAATTTGGCGATACATATCGCATGCTGATAGCAAGACCTTTGGCGTTACGTTTCGTAACTTGTGTCTAATTCCGTTTAACCCGGGGCTAGGGGCCGTATGAACCCATGTACTTCAAGATCCTCATGGTGCTTATATGAACAGTCACAATCAAAGCGTGACTGGGATACACCATTCTCTAGATGACTTCACAACGATTATTATGGATTACGAATACTGCATCAGCGCTACGGATTTTATATTTTTGGAACATCATGATGTCTTGTCGGCATCATTGAAAACTGTTGACCGCTTCTCTCTTGCAGGAAACTATGTGTACTATGTTTATGTATACTATGATTGTCTTTTTGAATTTGGTGCTAATACTGTTATATGGAATATGGAATAGGTCTTTGGATTATGGACGCGAATATTCTTTAATGGACGACGGCTGAATTATAAATGACGAACTAGACGCTTGTCATTTGTAATTTCAAAAGAACAAGTGAACATGGAACGAGGAAGTGGATAAACAAAATCATTTATTGGCGTTTTGTCAGATGATTCTAATCTAATCCAGTCTGAGCTTGTGTGATGTGTATAATTAATGTTCAGTCTTACACACGATCAGAACCTACACGAACTTTTATTGTCTCTAACGCCCATCGTATTAAACTGAGAATAAATCCCACATTAAAACGTTGTCACAGCAAATCGGTCGTCAGTGAAGATAACCGATACATGATATTATCCATTGTTCGATCTGTTCAGTTTTGAGCATGGCTTGTTTTATCTTAAACTACCAATCGGAAAATATCCTTGTCAGCAAACTTTTACGATTTAGTAAGTTTCAAAGCCGCTGACTTTTGATTCATCTTCACTGACGATAAAATATTCACCCAGGAGCTTCACCCGATCCTCGTCGTTCACAATTTAGTCTTCCGTGCACAATTCACCATAGTACAGTTTCCCAAGCAAATACGGTTCTGTTTGCCATCATCGTTATTTTTATCCATCTGAGTCCAATGCCCCAGAAATTATAAGATTGGTGCTTTTCAAGAGCAAAGTCTTATATTTTCGTCATACTACCCAGAACAAAAAAGAGTTTGTTATATCTCTAATGGGACTCAGAGTCGTCCTAAAATTATAAACTATTATATGAATTAGTTCAATATAATACATAAAGCAACACCGCGGTCATTGATTCATCTTCACTATCGATCAAATATTCACCTAGCATCTTCACCCGCAATTTCGTCTTCGGAGCAGGATTTTGGCATAGTACTGTTCCTCTAGCAAGTGTGGTTCTGACCATTTACAGCCAACTAAAAACCGTTTCAACAGCTATCACGGTTCTATGGGAAAAGTACCGTGAAAACGCCTCTTACGGGTATAGAGTGCAGACGTATTACGCGTGCGTTATACTTGGGACGGCCATGTAGGCTGTTATCAAAAGTACTGATGTAACAGGGATCTGCTACGGTAAATATTTAAAGTATCGAATAGAAATGTATTTTAGTTATGACTTCCTATGGTATATATCATTAAGCCCTGTGACACTGATAAGGAATATTCAAAAGACAAACAAATGCGATCCTAGGTAGATAAAAATTATTGAAAAGAACCTGATTTTTCCTGTCCAGGATAAAGGATCCATGGTCCAGCAATCTGCATCACATATGGTCTGGGCACCTTTGGTGTACGTGAAAATAATGCACCTCGTCCGACTTTCACACATTTGGCATACGTGAAAATAGTGCACCTCGTCCGGCTTTCATAATTATTGTGGATTTTAACGCTGTCTCTAGCATAGGAAACTGATGGGTTCTACGCACTCAGGTATATGTGGAGTTGCTGCTTGATTTGGCCTCTTCATTACAGCTCAGACATAGACGCTTTGTTTTGTCGACATACTTTCGAAGTTGCAGCTTCGTGCAGCTCTAGAAATAAACGAAGAGAGACCCGGTTTATCTGATTCATTTGCGGATTGATTTTCATCATCTCCCTCCTTACGTTATCAGTAATTGCTTCGTGAAATCGTTAGTGCATGTTCGTGTGACGAATTTAACACATCAATAAAATAGTTCGTTCCAAAACCAGGTTTGAACTCTCAAGTTGACCTCCTTACAAAATACGAGCTCAGTATCAAAGCCCACCTTGTCGACCATTAGCGACCGTTTTTGTGCCTAGTGACTTTGCATTTTAGACGCAATACCATTTCCAAAATTATTTTACATTCTGAAAGGCCCTCATCAACAGGGTTGAAAGAAGCTTGGTGGTACAGCTTTTAGCACCAGCTATGAATCTAGCTTTGTATGGTGATTTATGCATTTTAGGGGTCCAATACACTTTGGTATGTCGTTATGAGTGGTTGGAAGTCCGGGGGCCAAACCCCAGTTTAAGCCTTGACGTGGAAATGGAGTCCACCTAACGTTTTTTGATGGATTATATATCTCCAATGTGTGCAGATTCAGAATCTGGATGATGCCAGCTTGGCATCGTTGGGGAAATCAAAATATCCAAGATGGCCGCCAGCATATGCAACCTAACCGCAGTGTATCGCTCAGATTGGTCAATATATGAAATTAAGCTGTATATTTTTGGTCTAAGAGTTTTAACTGCTCAAGAAATGGTGTGGGATAGATTTATTAGTACTTCATACCACTTATGAGTAAGAAAATGGACAACAAAGATGTCCGACACACACAATAACATAATAGTACGGCTATATTCAACATAGTCACAACAGTACAATGTCGAAGGCAATATGATGGTTAAACAGACGGCTATATACAACATATACAACATAACACTGGATTTAGTTTCTGGATAGTACCGATGAAAATATAGTCGTTAAACAGACAGCTATATGCAACATATACCACTGGTTTTGCTGTTGATGACAATCTAATGGAAAAACAGACAGGTATATACAACAGAAAACTGGCTTTACTCACTCTGGCAATACAGTGGTCAAACAGATGGCTATATACAACATAACACCGACTTTTCTGGCGATGGCAATAAACTTTTAATGGTTTGAAAAAATTGGTAGTCACAACACTGGCTTCAGTGTCAACAATATAGTGGCTACCCAAATGGCTATATACAAAAAAATAGTGTTGACCACAATATACTGGTTACAGAAATGGATCACTTCAACTTTTATCTGGATACCTGATGTTTCAATAGGTACATGTAAATGAATAGCAGAGGAATCAATGGAAATTGATTCATTGACGTCATTGAAGTAGTACATAACCGCAATCGTCGAAATGTACGCGAAGCAAGGTAACTGTTCATCAAGCTATACTGTAACCTGTTCAATCGTGTCATCATTGTCATCCTCATCTGCTTCATCGTCGTTCCCATCAGCCTCTGTAGACCATTGATTCTGACAATTTTCAGTTTTATGACAACTGCAAAATACCGTACACGAGAGTTTAGCGCTACTACACCTACATCTTCCTGATGAGCAAGGATTCTCAGTGGCACAAACACAGTGGTTAATCTCCAGAATCATCGCAGGTGCATGTTGTGTCTTGGATGGCATGGTTACTGGTGAGAGAGACTTTGTTAATTAATTCAGCCTTGGGCCATCCATGCTCGGTTGCCTTCATTTCCGGTGGGTCTTGTTCGAGACCAGCCTTCCAAATACATGCTCGGAAATGAGCACCCTTCACATTCTCAGCAAAGGCTTCTGTAGTTGGGGGAAGAGATTTTAGTTTAGGTGTTGTGGCCTAATTTCTTGTTCGGGTATCTCGTTTCTTTGGGACATTATAGCGTTGTGTAGGGAAATCTTTCATTTCAGTTTTCATTTCATCCTTCTTAATGCGTCTCATTGTACTTTCGCATAAGTCATCATTCTCACTGGGTTGCGACTGTGTTAACAGCACACCCAAAGCATGCGTTGAACGTAGGCCATTTTGAGAAGATGTGTTGGCATCAAAGTTATCTACAACCACTTGAACGAGCCCAATATCAGAATCTGATATTGCACTGGCGGCATGACTTTCAAGAGATGATTTGGCCGCAGAGGACTTGAATCGCAAGACTTCGCCATACGAGCAAGTAACACCAAAGTCATAAAAGTGTTCTATTAGAGATTTTTCTCTAACCATGACCCCCACACCTATTTGGAGATCAGTTGGTCTTCCGATTACTACACCGGTAATGATGTTGCCAATCAAAATGGCTGCCAAAGTAGAATTTAATTTGTCGGATACGTTCGACAGTACAGACAACAAAGTAGAACTGACTTCTACTGATGCAAACGCTTTTATCAATCCTTGTCTGATACAAATATCGGTCAGAATTCAGTTTTCTGCCTTCACTTGCAATTGTTTTGCCAAGTACAGCCGCTGAATTATCGTCTTCGTCGTCAACCACTATACGAAGCAGTTCCGAAGCTTTTCTTCGAAACATGATGATATTGGCGAGCCCAGAGGCTGAAAATATCAAAATATCTTCACCAAAGTGTTCTTACAACTTCAGAGCAAGACTGCGACGGGAGACTAGCCCACCTCCATATGACTGATACAGATTGAAAATTCCACAGATGTCAAAAATCGGGATTTGTCAGATATCATTTTCGTCTACAACAGAATGAAAGGACGAATCTATACATTCAGAATTATGGTGGCCGAGAGGGGCCATCGTCACTTCGCCATCGTACGTCAAAAAACAGAGCGATGGAGCGATAGAGCGATAGAGCGATGGCGATAGAGCGATAGAGCGATGGCGATAGAGCGATAGAGCGATGGCGATAGAGCGATAGAGCTATGGCGATAGAGCTATGGCGATAGAGCGATAGAGCGATGGCGATAGAGCGATAGAGCGATGGCGATAGAGCGATAGAGCGATGGCGATAGAGCGATAGAGCGAAGTACATGACTGCGCATGTCTCATAATCATGCATATTCATACGGTGATAATCGTACCTCCAACACAAGAGAGATCGCCGCTAAACTCTAGTTATTATCAGGCGGATTCATGAATATTATAGGGCCAGCGGCATACCACAAAGATTACACAGATAACACAGAGAGATAGACCGATAAGTTTTATTGTATATGGGCTAAAATAATAAACATTGGCTAAAAGATCGACATAAGAATCTAATAAATAAAGCAGTGATATTCGCTGTCTGGTGAACATATACATCTGGAACATTTGAAATCAAGTTTTGTAATTAATGCTGATCAACGCTTGTAAAAAAATCAACGTAGAATCGAAATAGAAGAGGTCACTCTCCCCCCCCCCCCCTAAAATATTGGTGATCTGATTTACCCATAGTCTCGTAATTTTTCGTCAAATTCAACTTCTAACTCCTCTGATAGAAAAGACCAATTCGTCCGTCGATGCGTAAGTTGAATTATTTGAAGTTGTGGGTGCCGAACGCGGCCATTTCCGCGTTTTTATCGAAAAAGAAAGGCGGATGTCATATGAAACTGATAATTCATTAAGATTGTGCTGATCATGGCTGGACTTAACACTAAATCGCATAGAACAAATCGCATAGCACTGCTTTTTTTTATATCTTATTTGGTTCTGTTAGGTAATACACATTGTACATGTACATACAATATTTTATCGTACTAAGCAAAAATGGCTGTCTTTGTAATTAGAAACTCATGTTATACAACAAACAGATACATCGTCATTACACCTCGATTTATCTACGCAAACAACATCATAAGAGTCTAAACAGTAAATGCAGCGATGACCAATACTGGTAAAACAAGCGCCATTCGCAGTTCTTATACTGGAAATATTTATCGGTTTCGTACGCACATTTAAAGCGCTTTGAACACTTTTCAACCAAGGGATTTTTAACTACTTTCATTTTATATATAGAAAATTTAACAATAGAAATACAGTAGTTGAGTGGCTGATTTCTGGGTTGTAAAAGACCAAGTATAACTTTTTCTGGCGAAAATATAATTGGAACAACCGCCGAAGGGAACCAATTTTCCAGTAAACTCCACCAAGGGTAGATATGTTCACATTCCCAAAAGAGATGAATAATAGTCTCTGGAACTTTGCTACAAAATGCACATAAGTTAGATATATCAGGGTAAAGTTTATGTGCAAAAATGTTGGTAGTCAATATTCGGTTAATAATTCTGTGTCGAAACCATTTATATTTCACATCTCTTTGAGACATTCCGTTCTTTGTGCAATGCGGGGGTATAGGGGGAGAGGCAAATCTTAATAAATTAATATCCTATCAACGTTCTCCAACAATTGAATATTAATAAGCGTCAATCCTTCCCCCTCCGTGTCATTAATCAAAGATCTTTTTTTTATATATTTATAATGGCATTCCTTGAATCAACTCAGAGTCGCTTTCTTGTACAGAATTTTTCTTAGTATGCATGGCGTTGATATTCATTTTGACCGCCATGAAAATCTTGCACCGACAAGTACCGTGAACACAAAGCTAGGCAAAAATGTCGACTTGTCTCGTTTTGGTGTAGTCATGCGCAGTCATGTACTTCGCTCTATCGCCATCGCTCTATCGCTCTATCGCCATCGCTCTATCGCTCTATCGCCATCGCTCTATCGCTCTATCGCTCTATCGCCATCGCTCTATCGCTCTATCGCCATCGCTCTATCGCTCTATCGCCAGAGCGATAGAGCGATGGCGATAGAGCGATAGAGCGATGGCGATAGAGCGATAGAGCTATGGCGATAGAGCGATAGAGCGATGGCGATAGAGCGATAGAGCGATGGCGATAGAGCGATAGAGCGATGGCGATAGAGCGATAGAGCTATGGCGATAGAGCGATAGAGCGATGGCGATAGAGCGATAGAGCGATGGCGATAGAGCGATAGAGCGATGGCGATAGAGCGATCGCTCTATCGCCATCGCTCTATCGTTCTATCGCTCTATCGCTCTATCGCCATCGCTCTATCGCTCTATCGCTCTATCGCCATCGCTCTATCGCTCTATCGCCATCGCTCTATCGCTCTATCGCCATCGCTCTATCGCTCTATCGCCCTATGGCACGATGGCGAAGTGACGATGGCCCCTCTCGGCCATCATACAGAATCCTGACCTTTCCATATATCGATGTAGACCCGTTAGGGTCTGATGACCCTAGGGTCATCCAGATATATATAGGAGAGCTGTAACTCTTGTAACAGAAAGTGCCCGGTTTACTCTTGCACAAAACAAAGTTTTTGAGCTGAAAGAAATAGTTCTGAAGCTTTTTCTTCTTGATAACCTTGTTTTTTGTCTGTTGAATTATTTTTGTTGTTCTTTTACGTAAGCTGAATATAGTAGATGTGTCTTGATGTTTTTTCAAGTGCTCAGTTGTTGTTTTTGAGGGTTTGCTGTTTCTAGGTAAAAGTATGTCGTCTGCTAGACCAGAGACTGTCGTCTGCTAAACCAGACACTATAAGAGGAAAATGCTGGTTGATTTTTGGTCTGTGTATGTCACATTTTTTTTACATGAAATGGCTTGTTTGGTCAATATTAATGTATATATTGTTGTATACTGCCTTTCCAATTTCATGTTCCTCTTCACTTTCCTCATTTCTTTGTTTTCACTGTGTTTGAAAGGAAATTTTGGCAAATGAATTCGAGTGTTCCTCCTTCTTGAGACCCTTTCCAGCACAGGCACTGAAGCCAGTGGTTTCCATGTACAGCAAGGAGAGCTTTCTAGGCCAGTTGACCCAGTTTTGTGTGCCTCTAGCAAGTAATATACATGTACAAGTAGGCTTACTCAGAGTAATATTGACCATAAATTCTTTTGCCATTAATCCATGATATGGTAAAGAGTTAATTTCCAACAGCTTGATCAAGTGTCATATCCGAATCCTCTAACCAGCCCTCTTCCATAAAGAATTAGAGCATTTCCACAAAGTGGATGCTCTTATGTTTTCATGAGAAACGACTCCGCCGGATCCGCCGCCGCAGCCGCGACTTTAAACGTGAATATCTCTGAAACCGTTAAATATTTTCGGGTCAGACTTTGTGTGCTATCTCCTTAGGCCTGGGAAATTTGGGTAAACATAGGTAAACCTTTCTCTGACGATTTCGTCTGAACGGCTTGTCTGATTTCTTTGAAATTTTATTACAATGGTTTTGAAGGATAGTCAATGGGCTTTACAGATTTTGGTGTAGCTGGTATAACTATGCAAATTTTTCGCGTCTCAAAAAAAAGAGAAGTTTTTCGTGAAATAAAAATTTACCAATTCGCTTGGAGAAATATTTAAAAACTGTTCTATTGTAAGTTGCCAAGCATAAATATAGGATTGCCGACATGATAATTCCCTTTCGGTGCGAATTAATTTGCCATTTAAATGAAAAATCTCATTTATTTGACTTAACATCAAAACCTCCATAACCATTATCACGATTAAAGTTTTTTCCATTGAACTCTTATGTGCCATCTCCCTAGGACTTTAGATTTCACCCGCTTGTTTTTCGTGGCATTTGGTCGTCACTAGGTGGCGCTATATTAAAGGATTTCCGAAATTTTCAAAAACACGAGAATCGTGCATATGCGTATAAACGATTTGCCAATAGTCTAGATGTCACTGTCCCAAAAATCAGGAACTGTTTGGGTCACATTTTTATATGCTCATCGAAGACAAGGCCTTATATATACGATTATGAGTTCTGTTCAACTATCCGTCTATCCATCCATTAACATTTGTTGTTCGTGCGATATCCGCAGTTCCAAGGTATGGATTAGTACCAAACTTTGGATATACATTACCTGTAGGGCAAAGAGACACCCTATTCATTTGAGGTCAGTGTCTTGTGTGCTGTCCTCAGTGTTTTATAGAGTGGATGGAGGGTGTCTGGTTCCAAGCTGCTTCAAAGAATTCTTCTTTTAAAGTAGCAGGAACTCAACGTGGCTGGGTGGTGCTTAGTTGGTTCATCGCGATAAAGCTGAAATATTGTTGAAAGCGACGTTAAATTCTATTCACTCACTCCCACACTCAAAGGTCAAGGTCACAGTCCCCCCAAATTGAATCCAGTTCTGACTATACTATGAGGTTGGACTATTCAGAGTTGTCTCCCCTACATGTATATGGCATTTATCCCATGGAGTTGTCTCCCCTGTTTAATATATGTCTGAAACAGCTACATTCAGTTAAACAATTGAGAAATAGAAAGCATGCATTTACTAATTTAACTGGGAAAGGGGTCAGTTATGAACTTTATATCTGTTTATTAACTCGAGAACAAAGATTTACTTCATCACGTTCTTCATATTTTTCTTCATTCGTGAAAAATGTTCCCACCTGAAAGGAATCTGAAGGAAAATTAATATTTTCTTATATTTGACATTTGTCGGATTCAGTGTGGGCGTGTGAGCTCTTGTCTCTTCTTTCAAGGTCAGCTAGTTATCAAGAGTTGAGCCCTTTTTAGTTTATCATTGAAACTTCGTAGGAATAAGATGTCTCAAATGTTACATTCTTATAAGCACAAAATCTTAAACCTTTCGCTGTATTGCTATAGCTACCAATCGGGACCAAGGCCATTAAACAACATTGAAATTTGGACCAGTGTAATTCCAGATGTACAAGCATATATTGAAGCCCCTTTTTGATTAATTTTGGCCTAATCTAAAACCCTGGTAACTCAAGTCTATGAGGACTTCTATCAGGAATAATTTTCCTAATCTCTCACAAAGTTATCAATTTTGAACATGCTCTCTTTAAGGATGATATGTCGTTTGTTACTTTTTTGCTGAGAAAAGAATGTAAGGTCATTAAACAAGTCATAATGGCAATTCACACTTAAGTGATTTAGGACTATTTTGCATCTGTATGTAATATTAGAAGCAAATTAACTGGAAGTGTGTACCATTAGATAAGACTAGCTAGACAGCATTGGCACGACTAGATTCTAGACCCTTCCACATTCTCACACATGTAAGATCGTAGATGAAATGCAAGAGCACAATGTGAGGGGTCATGGATAAGAGAGAGAGAGAGACATTTATGGTTTTAACAGTGATAATGGGTGTGATTAATTATGTACTTTTCATAGGATTAGTCCTCATCTCTGGCCGTAGCTTGGCAGAATATGGGTTTGTCATAGATATAAGATCGGTCATAATTTTTAGGAGTGGCGAGTCACATTCATGACCTCATATTTTCTCAGAATTGAGGAAAATAAAAGCCAGGTCAGCATCATATATTTCATCCCCTTTGAACAAAGATGTAAGCAAAACTGGAGAGACGCCCACGTTTCATTCCCTCGAAGACAACCAAGAGATCATTCTACAGCATATCTCCCTTATCAGCTTGACTTTTCTATGAACAAGTCGAAGCATGCATCCATCCGTTGCTGTTATTTTCAACGGACCGTTGTAGTACTATTTGTTATATACCAGTACGGAGTACACAGACCTGGATTGAGGATCAGGATTGCTATTCAAATTTCAGCATCAGCTCATCTCCAATAATGCATCACTCGATTTTTGTTTTGAATCGTGCGAACATGAATCTTGCCAATCTTTTTGCGAACAATGTCAAATGTTATTAGAAGGGAGGCTGGGTAGCCAATGCATTGCAGCGAGTCTAACTGTAATGTGCAGAATTCTAGTTCATTTGCTTCTGGTATTATTTTGATAAAAAGACAATACTTGCCCAAAAACTGTGGTGAAGTTCAGATGTATGCTGATGATCACGGGCATGACAAATACCAGTCGTTTTTATGATTCCCAGACATCGATATATAAAAAAGCCTATAGGCTCTAGTTTCGTTGCAAGTTGTACTGAGCGGCGTGCCATAAATTTGCTTTTGCAATCATCATGGTAACGTGCATCGGCAGCATGAACATCACTCAAGGCCCCATGCAATCGCACTTTAACCTGTTGCCCGGCGTTCTCGTCATTACGTTTCACAAACTTCCAAGATACATTCATTGAATCATCTTGTGCCCGAACCACGAACGGCAGTTCTACATAACCGAACCGTACGCCAACGGTCTGGGTGTCGAGGATCAATGTCACGGTCCATGATGCACAATTCTCCACAGAAGATACAATTTTTAAAGAAAGAAAATGATGCATGTTCAGATCTACGACTTCGCTTGGGTGGCGTGATTTAGATTGTTCAATGATCTTTCCCTGTCGTTTCAAATATCTATCAATGTGTGCCGATGATGTCTAGGATGAGACGCAGTTTCGATGACATTTAATTAACATTTAACTGACGTTGGAGATCAAGATGTAGGCCATCGCCCCTACGCTTACTGGATTCTATTATCTCAGCAATCCGCTCTACTCCTGAGGTTGCAGAGGCTTAGCTATTTATCTTTGGACGACTTTTCGGTCAGATTATCCGATTTCCGATGTATGCACTTTCTCCGCAAAAACTGTATGATAAATTAGTAATATTAATGTGATGTGAAACAAAATAGTTTTTGCCCATTTTTCATCGCGGAAAAGCAGAAATTTTGAAGAAATGTGACCAAATCATCACTTTTCTGCTACCCCACATGGGCGTCATCAGTGATCGAGTTCATCCATGTGACAATTCAGCATAACATAATAACCAGGAAATGTCTCATGGCGGCCATCTGGGATATTTCGATTTTCCCCAAGGATGCCAAGGTGGCATCATCCGGTTTCGTGATCAGCGCATCAAAAAGATATAGAAACCATCGAAAAACATTAGATGGACTGTATTTTCAGGTATTTCGACCTGCTCCCGGACTATAATGTAGTCTCACTACTGTAGGTCAAAAACATATCAACACATGCTTCACAGACGTCACTGTAAGAGGACATTTACTTGAGTAAGCATCATACCTTCTTTCATTCTGTACTTATAATGCTATTTTGCCCATGATATTGTGTCCATGTGCTATATATTAATGCCATTTGTAGGCCAATTATAACCCGGATGTAACACGCGGTCTGGTGGATGTGATGATACGAACCCAAAAAGAGTCACAAGAGAAAGACGGCACGCCATGGCTGACAGATGAAAGCATTACAGCGATCAACAACGAAATGGTCGCGGCAGGTATAACTAAGGACTCAGTCTATACTTGTGGACATATGACCTTAACTGAATATACGTCATCGCTTGTAACGAAGGTTAAGCATTTGAATCTAATAAGGTTAGCTAGCATGTAGCTGTATATGGGACTACCGTATTCTGAATACGTTCCCATCCAACCAAACTGCAACATTGTACATGTGAAATTAGGTATACTAATATTAGTTATTTACCAATGTGTTTTCTATTATGTGTTTCTATCTAGGTGCTTTGACGACAAGGGGAGCATTGCTGTCACTGTTCTTGATTTTCCTCCATAAACGGGAAGTCGTTGATGTCATTACAGACGAAATAGAGACGGTGATTGGCTGGAATCGATGTTCACGTCTCTCGGACAGAGCGCGCATGCCCTACACGGAAGCCGCCATATTAGAAGTGCTTAGATTCATCTCGCATGTTCCCATTGCTCTTCCTCACTGCACAACAAGGGACGTTAAAATACGAGAGTTCTATATTCCGGCAGACACTACGGTAAGCCCAAAGTGTTGTTAACCACAACCAATATATTCTCTTATTTTATTCCACTGTGCATCAAAATATTCTACACTCATTCGGATCTGTCCTTCATTACCGTAACCATGTGTCATCCATCAAATGTCCGCGACTTCATCCACAAGACAGTATCAGGACCAGAATCAAAGAAGACATCAAATGAAAATATATGCAAGAAAGAGCAGCTTCCAATGATGCCTGTGTATTAGTTGGGTTGAAAGATAGAGTAAACTTCCTAACGTAATGCCGTTCCTAACGCACTGCCATTCACGGACTGCCATTCCCAACGGAGTACCATTCACGGACTACAATTACTAACGGGCTACCATTCCTAACACATTGCCTTTCACGGACTACCATTCCTAACGGACTACCAATCCTAATGCACTGCCATTCACGGACTACAATTACTAACGGGCTACCGTTCCTAACACATTGCCTTTCACGGACTACCATTCCTAACGGACTACCAATTCTAATGCACTGCCATTCACGGACTGTCAATAATAATGAACTACCATTCAGGGACTGCCATTCATCACGGTCTACCATTCCTAGCGCAGTACCAATTCACGGACTGCCATTCCTAACGGACTACCATTCCCAATGCACTGTTACGGTTTTATCTCCTTTATATTACCAACTATTTTATTGTGTACACGTGTCATATTACATATTCAGGTACTTTGTAACTTGTCGACAGCCCATCACGATGACCGGCACTGGAAAGATCCTTCCGGAGAGATCTTATATAATTGTTATATTATATATTCAGGTACTTTGTAACTTGTGGGCGGCCCATCACGATGAACGGGTCTGGGAAGATCCTTGGGACTTCAAGCCGGAGAGATTCTTAGATATCAATGGACAACTGGTCCCTGTCGATCATAGCAACAGGAGAAAGTAAGAACTATATATATTTAACAGTATTAGTTCAGCTTAAATTCTCATCAGTATAATCCTCGTCCACAGAAACTTTCTTAGTTTCGGGTTCCAGGTTCCCCCATTCGTGATACAGATAGCAGCACCCGTGGAATTTCATTCAAGAGGTATTCGCTTTTCAAAATATCAAGGCGATCCTCTTCCTCGGCAGTCGTGCCGATCAAAGACCATTAATCGCGCCCGTCGGGTCCAGGAAACCTTGAGCTTTCTTCCACATCCAGAGAATCCGGTGTGGAGGGTAGGAATGTCCGGAGGCTAAAAGTTTTCGGTCTCTATCTTTCAACCCAAATAGGACAATTTACTCCACATGATGTCCAGGTATGAGAAGGGACACTAATACCCAGGACGGCCTTAGCTATCACACCTGAGTGGTGGGTTCGACGATGGACTCGTGAGACCCTCTAGAAGCTATAGGCCTTTCCCCCTAGTAGTTGGGGATTTCTGTTGATGCTCAAGTCGAACAACTAGACTTGACATATGAAAGTTGATCATTTTTGTTAAATGGTGTAGTCCATTCCCGACGTCTAGTTCCATTATCCGACATTTCTTCACTGTTTAGAGATTTCCAAGAACCTAAACGTCCCACGACCTTGGAAGGGTAAACGTTTCCGCAACTGGAGTGGATGTAGGTGGACACCGGCATATGCCCAGTCCACTTAAATCTTACCAACTGAAGTCGGTAAGGTCCGAGGTTCGCCTATCTAGATTGGATATTTTGAAACTATTGAACGCATTGATGAAGGCTATGTTCGAGACGTTTGAGATGGCATGATGAAATGATTTGTCTTGCAAGATTGCCATTCGTCTATCGATCGCCCATGGAACAAGGGTAGTAGTATATAAAGTTGAAATTCCCTCTTTTTTATGCAAATGAGATGACGTCACGTGACTGCTCCCGTCCAATCAGAAGCGAGTATTTTGTCACGTGACTGACCTTGCCCACCTCCAGCACAGAAGAGTTCCAATCTAGGGGGAGGTAACTCTGGGTCACTATAGTTCCGGCAAAGGGCCCCTGGGCATGTATTCCTCCGCGGTGATGCGGTTTTGGCGGTGATGCGGTCGCGGAAAAAAGCTTCCGCGGAGAAAAAGTCCCTAGATAAAATGGTCCGATGGGGTCGAGTGAGGTATCAAAGTGAAGCTTAGGTGAAGGGGCATCTGATGGACTGGGTGTGGAGTTGAAATATCGGCCTTCTGCGCATGCGCGGTGGCCGAAGGGTATGGAAATAGCCTTTTTGGAGCTAGGGGAGCCCCTAGTGGACCGATGGGGTCGAGTGAGGTATCAAAGTGAAGCATTCATGAAGGGGCATCTAATGGACTGGGTGTGGGGTTGAAATAGCGGTATTGTGCGCATGCGCGGTGGCCGAAGGATATGGAAATAGCCGTGTTGGAGCTAGGGGAGCCCCTAATGGTCGAATGGGGTCGAGTGAGGTATCAATGTGAAGCCTAGGTGAAGAGGCATTCAGGCAATGGGGTGGGTGCATGTAAAATTTTTCCTGAAAAAAAAAAATACGGAACACGGACTTTATCGAAAAACCTGGGAAAATGCCTATATGGGGTATGAGGGGTATATAGGTCGCCGGCTTAACGGGGCTCGCCTGTCAATAGAGTTATCTCCCCCTAGTTCCAGGGTGGGTGTATGTAAAAATTTTCCTGAAAAAATACGGAATACGGACTTTATTCTAAATTACGGGGAAATGCCTATATGGGGTATGGGAGGTATAGGACCATCCTGGGAAACCTACTTCTCCACATTTGCGGTATAGGTTGTGGGGTCTCGTTTTCTTAGTCTCGTCAAAACAAGCATGATAAGAAGTGTCCCGGAGCGAAACTGTGAAATTTTTGAAAAAAGTCACCGAGCCTCATATAGTCCCATACTAGGGTATAGGATCAATGTTTGTACCCCTGGGAAACGTACTTCTATACATTTGCGGTAGTGTTGTGGGGTCTCGTTTTACTCGTCTCGTCATGTAGAACATGATAGGAAGTGTCCCCGTGCGAATCGGTGAAATTTTTGAAAAAGTACGATATAGCCCCATATAGACATATATATATAAATATATATTCCCATACTGGGGTATAGTACCGATGTTTGTCCCCCTGGGAAACGTACTTCTATACATTTGCGGTAGGGTTGTGGGGTCTCGTTTTACTCGTCTCGTCATTTAGAACACGATAGGAAGTGTTGCGGAGCGAATCGGTGAAATTTTTGAAAAAGTCACCGAGGCCTGGGTAGGCCCATAGGCCTATACTGCATGGCTATGGGTGTATAGGCCCATACGGGGTGGACATGTTGGAGTCTAGGTGAGTCCCTAATGGTCCAATGGGGTCGAGTGAGGTCTTATTTTCAAGCTCTCGTGGAGGAGCACTTGACTACACTAATGGTTCGTCCGTGTTCAATAGTCTGCGCATGCGCAGTCTGGCCGTAGTATAGAAAACAGGCATTTTGGATGCTATGTAGGGGTGTGTTTGGGTTAGAGATGAGCTAATCACGGTTCAAATGGGTCGTGTGAGGTGTCAAAGTGAAGCTCTCGAGGTGTACATTCCGAGTTGAGGCATGTCCGAAGCATCTGTGACGTCATTGTTGACGTCATCAGTAGGAGTAGTAGCGAAAGTGGACATTTTGGGGCAGTGAAGGAAGGTATTTGGGGTCCAGATGGGCTATTCACGGTTCGAATGCGTCCTGGAAGGTGTCATCTTGTAGTTCTCGGCGTGCAGACCTCGATTTCAGGGCTGTCCGCGTCATCTGTGACGTCACTGGTGACGTCATCAGTACGAGTAGTAGCGAAAGTGGGCGTTTTCGGCCAGTACATGAAGGTTTTTGGGATCGAGATGGGCTATTCACGGTTCGAATGCGTCCTCGAAGGTGTCATCTTGTAGTTCTCGGGGTGTACATTCTGATTTGAGGGATGTTCGCGTCATCTGTGACGTCATCGGTGACGTCATCGGTACGAGTAGTAGCGAAAGTGGACATTTTCGGGCAGTACATGAAGGTATTTGGGGTCGAGATGGTGCGGTAGGAATATCATTCTGCGCATGCGCAGACGCAATGCGGAGCTCTCGTCCAATCAGAAGCGAGTATTTCAAATCCGTCACAGAGCTCTCAGCCAATCAGAAGCGAGTATTTTGACCTGGTGCATTATGGGCCATATCCAAGATGGCGGCACGTATGTTCAAGATGGCGCACATCCGGTGTCGAAAACTGGCCATTCCGTCGGGATGTGGTCACCTAGTGTCGAAAACTGGTCCTTGTATGGGTCCTGCTAGACGTTTTGACGCCATGATATAGACCGTAGAGAGAGAGAAAACAACAACAACAAGGATGACACATGAGGGAACAACAACAACAACAAGTTTTTTTTCATATAGTTTATTTTCCCCTCCATCATAACATACCCACGCTGGGGAGCCGCGTTGGGTATGTTTACAATTCAAGAAAGACTCTTGTCCAATCAGAGACCGCCATTTGCATCTGTCCTATTCGTTCCTGTCCGTTAGATGTATTCTTGTCCAATCAGAAGTCGCCATTTCAGAGAGTTTCTTCTTCGGTCATGTTCATTCTGAACCGTTTATTCTAATCATCGTCGGCCAGGCCTGGATATTCTTCGGGCAGCATGTCCTGAAACAGTTGTTTGCGCATTCTGATCGCATTTTCCAGGACCTCGGTGGGTGGTAAACCCATATCCTCTTCCAAGTGACGCTTGGTCTTCATGATGGACCTGTGCGTGGGGTCCCCTTTCATTTCAAGCGGTAGTAAGGTATACTGTTCATAGATCGCCATAGCTGTTTTCCTGATGCGGGGGCGCATTTGGGTGTACGTCTGTTGTAAATTATCCTCTCCGGCGTCCTCGATCGCTTCAGCGTGAGTATTGATAGCTGCTGTCACAACACGATCCCAGAAGGTAGGTTCTGCCTCACTTTCCTGGGATGAAGGCTGATTCTCTGAGGTCAAGCTCTCCATATCAGTAGATAGACTGTCAGCCATCTTGGATTCGGTATCAGTCGATGCACTCTCATCAATCTCTGTATCAGTATCTGCCTCAACGGGTTCCTCGGCGTCTTCAGTCCCATGTATATTTTCTGGTGTCGCATCATATCGTAATGTCTGGTGAACGTGCGTTCACACTCAGAACAAGTATAAGCCATGTTGACGGTTGAACGTCGACTGTGCGTGTTTTGGGAATACGCTCGCTTTTATAGACAGTAACGCCCATCAACGCTTAGCTCAACGCTTAGCTCAACGCTTCAACGCCCTGGTGAATTAGCTCAGAAGCTCTGATTTCATGGAATTGACACCAATTCATCGAAATGCAGTGACGCTCGTCAACGCCCGTCGTTACGCATTAACGCTCGTCTCAACGCTTTAACACACTTTCTTAATGCTTTAACGTTGTTTAATGATGCGTTCGAACAAATGTTTCTTTTGTGCTATTGCTCTGACATACGCCGCTTTCCAGTTCACGCCCGAGGTTTTCAACATCGACGCTGTTCTTTCAATTTCCATATGGACTGGGTCCTTATCCAACAATTTCATATGGGTCAGTAAGTCGACATACTGTTGACGTAAAGCCCGTCGTAGTCTGGGTGCCAATCTGTTATGGGCTAAAATTGCAGCTTCCTCTTTCGAATACCCTTTGCGTTGAAACTTGTTTCCTGTGGCCTCCAACATCCCGCCCATCTCGGCGTCCACACTTTCTTTGAACAAATCCTTCCATAGCCTCGAGTTCACATTATGTTCTTCAACCTCGGGTTGGGCCTTCACGGTTGGGTGATATTCCAGGACTGATGGTATGAAGCGGGCCCGCTGTATGGGGGTGGGCTTCTCCTGCTGCTCTGCCAGGAGTGCACTCGGCGGATGGTGTAGGGGTATAGGCCGTTGTGGTGATTCCTCGCCGGGTAACAGGTGGGTCGTCAGCCGACGATCTTCGGGTGTATGGGCTTTTAAATCTACGAACAGGTAGCCGTACGGACGAATTGTCGCTTCTTGAAACGCCCACATAAAATGGTCAATGTTCTGAGGATAAATTCGACTACCAAACACACGGATTTGTGCTCTATCAATGGGATTGGAGAACAACACAAAGTATTGGCAGTTCAAGGCAATATCTCTGGACGCCTTCCTTGAGGAAAGAGATTCTGAGTCAAATAGATGACGGACAGATTTCGATGATGGGACCCTTTGGTGAATAGGTCGGCGATTTTCGAATTGTCCTTGGCCGCACTCATCAGATCATCGAGCACTACCACGTTGGTCTGCTCGGAATCGAAGTAATAGGGTTCGTCTATGTCGCGAGGAATTCCTGGAACAAAGCTCACATTCTGTAGTCGTGCAGTTTCGTAGGCGGGCTGCCATTGGCTATAACACCAAACAACACGTGTCGGAGCTGGGGTTGCCACACCTTCCTCTAAGAACTTCATCACCCAGGACGTCTTTCCACACCCCGTAGGGTCGCTCACCGTCATCGTATAAGGGTGCTCTAATACTGTCGTGTGTGACGTAGGTGTTGATCGTTCCTCGCGCGTACTTTGAATTTGCACGTTATCGGGACTCCGTTCCTTGAGATGGCTTCGCTGTATATGTCTACGTAGATTAAATGGCGTGGAAAATGACTTCGAAGTGACATGCGTAAACCATGGCTCTCATCTCCACGGACACCAGGCGTATAATGAAGCTTTCACAGATGCATGTGTGTGTTTATATGCAAGAGCTCCGAGCTCGCCGAGCTCTTGGAGCTCCGGAGCTCATGGAACTCGGAGCTCCGGAGCTCCGACGCCACCACCGGGCGTTGACGGGCGTTGCTACAAGAGAACTCGGAGCTCCGAGCTCCGGAGCTCCGGAGGTCACTTCCGCTTCCGTTCACGTGACCGGAACTGACCTTTGACCCCGGCGCGCGCGGTGTAAAGGTTTCCACCGC